>BJFM01001412.1:11021-44649 GCA_016586285.1 Arothron firmamentum
TTTTTTTTAGCTTAACTGCAAATAAGGCAGATAGCGAGAGGCAGGGTGATGGCTGTTTGTGTGAGCGATGGTATCAGGATGGAGCGCCGACTCGTCCCAGGGGAGGCATTGTGGGCATATTCTCTTTGCTTCGCGTCACCCCCGTGGAGGCGGATGGGGCTCGGATGGCGGAGAGTCGATGCGGAGAAGGACTGGCGCGCACACGGGCGCAGGTACATGAGCGTGTGCTCCAGGTGCAGCCCCGTCACCGAAGGACACCGCGGGGGTCACGCCGCTTCCACGCGTAATCCCAGAGCCGACGGCTACATCAAAGCCTGAAGGTGCAGAGAGGGTGCGCGTGGATGCGCCCGTGGTCCCGCGCCCATCTCGCTCGCATCGGATAGCGTGACAAATGCCTCACAGCCTTCCGCCAAGCATAGAACATGAAACACATGATGAAACGCGCAATTAAGAGCTGGTGTGCCGGTGAGGAGCAGAGAGGGGAGACCGCTGGTTACATATTTCCTGGCTGATTAATGGAGGAGCGCCGGGAAGGGCGGGGGTTAGCAAACCACCAGGAGTGTTGGGAGAGTCGAGTAATGAGCCGCAGTGGCAGATTTATGTCCCCACTCCACCCACCCTCTCCCCCCCTGTTCATATATGCCCATGACAAAGTGCCCCCCCCTAGCCCCCCACCGCATCTCCTTGAAATGTCATTACATGTTCCCATGTAGCAAGGCAGCGGAGATGAAATGAAGATGGGTAATAATGCTAATGAGAGCTGGGCTTTAGCCTTTTGTCTCGGGTCCCGCTGGATCTCCCTGAAACACCAGCCGTGGCTTCCTCTCACCTGTCTGGATACCAGTTCCCCTGGCTTCACCTCCCCAGCAACAACAAGCAGAGCCATGTCAGGCCACCGCGCCGTCTGGCTCCAGCTGCTCTCACGTTTCATTATCTCACATGTCTGAACTCTGTGTGTGTGTGTGTGTGTGTGTGTGTGTGTGTGTGTGTGTGTGTGTGTGTGTGTGTGTGTGTGTGTGTGTGAGAGTGCTTTACCTTCAGTCTGTCTGTGGGCAGGGCCTGAGCTCCTTTCATGATGACCTCCTGAACCCTCTCAACCGACAGGTCACTTCCGGCCTGCTCCAGCCGCTGGCTGAAGAAGCCGATCACCTTCACGGTAAGAAAAGAGGGAAATGTCAAATGCACACACACACACACACTCGCTTGTGTGACTGGGCTCTTTGACAGCTCTGATCTTGATGTTTGGAGCCGTCTTTGCAGCAGCCGCTCCCTGCATGATGACACTGGGTGCAACGCATGGCAAGCACAGGAGCATCTGGATGACTTTCATTCATAATCTGACTCTGGTGAACGATACAAGCTGATCATGATCCAGTTAACAACGGCTATTTATTCTCTGCTTGATCTGAAAATACGACAGCGTCAACCATCAGGGAAACAAACGCGTATCGCCTTTCACAGCAGCCCCGATTTACTCCTTAGAAATCCTCCGATCCGAGTTCACCGCTGGGGAATTCTACGGATAATAACGATCTTAATTGGGAATCTTTTTAAACGCGCTGAAACAAATTCATGACATGGTACACGAGTGCACGGAGCCTGCTCCCACAAATGAAACACCTATGAACATCGGCTGGGCCTCCTCGGCCCGAGGGCTACACAGGCAGAAAGTGCTGTAAATCCATACAGTCCTTCAGATTACACACTCACCCTAGGATTTGAGCACGTTCCATCAAACTTAAAATACACACTCCACTGGAGCTCAAATTATCTGATGCCTTCGGGGCCTAATCCCCAACAAGAGATCAAGGAAAACTGTGTTTTCAGCGCTGCGCTACGTTCTCCCCGGGAGAGACGCTACATATTTGGTAATTAAAAAAAATACTCTAGGTATTACTGATTCTTTCTAATGCTCAGGGTTTTTTTTTTTGTTTTTTTGTTTGCCAAGCCAACGGTGAAAGATGCATCTGCAGGCGGGGTTTTCTCCATTCGTATTCTGGGGCTGCTCTGCAGAGTTCAGACCAGCCTCAGCCTACGCGAGCGGGGCACGGTCGTGTGTGTGTGTGTGTGTGTGTGTGTGTGTGTGTCTACATCCGTCTAATACTAATCTCTTCATTAACTCTTCGGGCCTCCCATCCGAGGTTAATTTAGAGACGGCGTGCAGCCCCCTCCTCAGCCTGAATCTCATGCTCACACACATGGATTTGCAAGCGCAGGGACTTCAGAGAGCAGCCTCGGGGAGTCTGACTTAACTACAGGATTCTACATAGCTTGCTCCCCTCATACTTATGGATAACAGTAAAGCTCATGGCAACACGGGAGCCCCCCACCTCCCCCGCCCCTCCACCCCTCCATCCATTGCACAAGGCACTGGTGCACACGCGAGCTTCATTTCCTCCCCTTTCAACTAAAACTGCCATCAATGACAGCCTTCTCTGGCTTCTTTCCTTTCTTCTCCGCGCACAAAACACGGAATAAATTTTCAGTGAGCCTCTTGACACAAGGGGGCTGATTAATTCATCAATACAGCTCCAGCCCACAGAAGTCTCAGGGTGCTGTACAGTATCGCAGCGCACGGCCTTAGCCCAGAGGCCAGGCGTTTTCAAACTTTCCCTGCAGATGTGAGGGGAAACTCTGGGGGGGAAGCCAGCACAAGTCTGATATTTCAAATGGTGCAAAACAAACAAAAGCAAGATAGGAACCCTTCAAGGACTAATTTGCTTTTAATTTAATAAGCTTGGATATCAACTCTTAGCTCCAGAATTAGCGATGGGATGTTTTAATCAGCAAACTGGATTCAAAAGTGAGACATTTTCAGACGTAAATCGCGCACGGTCCTCCTAGTTTGGAAACTATTTTCAAACACTGCATTTGGGTCAACTCACTGTGTCCAGGTTTTGCATG
Organism: Arothron firmamentum; assembly: GCA_016586285.1. Classification (NCBI taxonomy): domain Eukaryota; kingdom Metazoa; phylum Chordata; class Actinopteri; order Tetraodontiformes; family Tetraodontidae; genus Arothron; species Arothron firmamentum. Next base: position 13,926 of record BJFM01001412.1, read on the forward strand.
ATGTCCTGGAAGGAGGGGTGGGTCCTGAACTGCTCAAAGAGCTCCCTCTTGTACAGCAGCGCGTAGACCAGGTTGGGGTTGTGGTGCAGCGAGTTGCACAAGCAGGAGTTGATGATTTCCAGCATCATGCGGATCACCTCTTCAATCACATTCAGGTCCTGGGCCTGGGGGAGAGGGAGGATGGAAAGGTTAATTGGTTTCCCACAACACTGCCTTCACCTATAATGATGTTTTCTTTTTGAATGATTGCTTCCTGATAAGACTGATCAGCAGGGGGGAACAGAAAGGTGGGGGGGGTGGGTGGATGAAGGGGGGGTGAAAGATGCTGCTAAGTTGTCAGCCAAGGTCTTAAGGGAGTGACAGATAGGTGACCTTGTAGAACACAGATCAGGTCATGTCGCGCCATGTTTCCTCCAGGGGTTGCGACAACCGCAGCCGGCGACAGGTGACGGGAGAGGAAACGGGCAAAAAAAAAAAAACGTCGTTAAACAAAGGGGATAAACGAAACCGCAGTCGCACACCTCCATGATAACACACCGGGAGCACACACAAACTGGGAGTGATGGACGGAACCCGTCACTGGCGCGATTCGAGGAACTTGCAAAGAGCCAATATTCAGCAAACAAAGATTGGATCAGACAATGTTTCTCTATTTACTGCTCTCAAAACAATGCGTATCCATAGCGACAGACAGACGGGCAGACAGACGGGCAGACGGACGCCACTGTGACAAGATAACGTCCCACGTGTCTCGCTCCGGGATGACGCGGAGAGGAAATGACAATTAGGCGCCCGGAAAACAAATAATCTTTAAAGAGATTAAAAAAACAGGCGACAATGACTTGATGAATGCCGTCAGCACATGATACATATTTCCGCGTGGTGTGACAGCGGTGCACTGATGCTGCTTTAGATTGGATGCCTGCATTATGACAACATCAACAAACCAACATTTCTGCCATTTAAATCTTGCTTTTTGGGAATATTCACCTTAGAGCTTATCAGCACTGTGCTCTGGGTCGGCTAATTTTTGGGCCTGAGCATCGGGGAATACAAGGAAAAAAAATAAATAAAAAATCTGCGGAGCAAGCAGGTTGAGTGTTTAATGTAGAGACGTATTTAATTCAATGAAACGTCGATTTAAAGAAAAATCTTGTTTGCTTTGCACCCGGAGAAACACCCTTAAAGTCCGGAGCAAGTTCTTCCCCTGCAAAACTTGACTTTAATGACGCACCACATCCCTCCTATGGTGATGTTTGGAACAAGAAAAGTGTAATACCGGCTAAAACCAGATTCAACACAGACAGAATGCAGCGGCAAGCTGATTGAATGTTAAGATTCCGCCTCCAATCTGGGGAAACTAACTGCAAGAAAAGTGCTGGAGGTAGCATTTTATATCCCATCTCCTCTGCCGTCCTTTAGAAACAAGCCCTTATCTTACAACTTATTGTGTGGCCTCACCCAAACACAGCTGGCTGCAGAATACATACATACTGCACTCTTTTCTATAGGTTTGACGACGGTGGCGTGAACTGGTGACGGGCTGTGACAGGCAGACCAAACGGAGCAGCAGAGCTCGCTATAATAAGGACCGACTCCGTCTAGAAGCAGAGTTGGCCCTCGTTTGCCGAGATCTGCTCCTGTGTTCTGCTGTGGCAAGCCATAATTAGACAGAAAGTGGGGACAGATAGGGGAGACAAGTGAGTGGGAGGGAGAGGAAGGAAGGCGGAAACAAAAATGGAAAATGGAAGCAGGGGAAAGGGAAAAGAAAAAGGAGAGCGGGGAGGGGGGGCGATGGGAGAAAGTGAATACGACGAAGAGGAGACAAAAGACAGAGAGGAAGGCTGAGTCGGAGTGAGACATGCCTAGTTTGTTTGTTCTCCAGCTCTGCACCCAGCTTAATGAGATTAGCCTTGCAGGGGAAAAAAATGCCACACGAGGGAATTCAGGTCACATGAAAATAGGCTAGCTAGACGTCTGCCTGGCCCTGAGTGTATGTTTGTCAAGTGGATGAGATTAAGAGGTCCATGGTCTACTTGAAACCCAGACAGGATTTAACTCTACTGGCTCCTCCCCTGTCCGTTGCCTCTCTTGCACTGTTCTAAATTTTTTTTTTTTTTTTGTGTGCCAAAAACGCAGCCATGAGTAGGTCATAAAACACCTGACGTGTTTGGAGGACAGCAGGCAGCCGTCTGAGCGTCCTCTCCCATCCTTCCCGTGCTCACTTGCGATTATCCCGACTCTCGCATTGTCATTCAGTGGCAACCAGTCATGACGCTGTTTAATGTCGTCCCTCCACCCAGAAGACGACAGGCCTCAGTCAGAAGCTATATCATTAGTCTCAATGATCCCGTCCCATTTGACTTGTTTCACCATTTACACAAACCCAGCAGGAAGCCTGTGAGGGTGTGTGTGTGTGTGTGTGTGTGTGTGTGTGTGTGTGTGAGAGGTTTTTAAGCTTTCTCAACCGCACGACTCCACAGCGATTGCTTCAGAAGTGCTGAGCACAAACGTGTTGTGCCTGCATGTTTGTGCGTCGTTCGCCATCTAATTGACAAGAGAAATGATGGTTTAAAGAGGCCGGTGGTGACTGAGTGTATTGGTTCTCTCTGCATGTGTCTAGACACCCTAACATATCCACACTTTTTATTTTGCGACTGTGCATGTGTGGATAGAGCGCTTAGTAACACAGACATGCAAATCCCTGCAAAGTAGGAGCTGGAATCATTAAACCAATAGCTTAGAGGTTCCCTGGCTGGCCCTGCTGCTGCTGCAGACTGTTGCAGGGCAGACAAACAAAATGTATTAAGAAGCTGTGCTGAAACACACAAAGGCACAGAGAGACGTACAGACACACAGACTCAGCCGCAGAGGCGGAAAGAGAGAAATCTGAACGTCGCAAAGCAATTTGAATTAGAAATAGATTTAGTCTCGGCTAGAATATCTTCCTATGGAAAACAAGCGGAAAGGTGTAAATACTAAGGAAGAGAAGATGAAGCACAGCAGATCTCCAGCCAGTGAGGGTCAGAGCAGCTGAGAAGCAACCAGACTGTCACGTCTTTTGGGAGGCTTTTGAAATAGGTCAGCGTCTGACCTGCATTATGGCACCACGTCCATGTCATAGTCACACCATTTTGTTGAGCCCTGTGCCCGGGCCAGCCTCTCGTCAGACCATAACCCAACAGAAAACTCCTTTGTTGCACACACACTCGCTCTAGGGCAAAAGGCTGAAGACCTAGTCTTCCTGTCTCCTTCTGTTTAGCAAAGACGGCTGCTGCGTCAGTGTCTCCGCGAACTATCGAGTCTGGCATAGCTGCAGACAGACGCCTCATTATGTGGGTTTAAATACGCAAACTAATTCTCGGAGACTCGGTTTCGGTTGGGGCCAAACAGTGGTGATGTTGGGAGAGATGGTGATAAAGGGGATGATGCCAACAGCTCCGAGAGCACTCCGACACACAGGTGGGCGCTGCTAATTGATCTGCCGCTAGCTGTGCTCTGCTTTGCTGCGCCTCGATCGGGAAAAGACCGGGGCGCAGCGGGGCTGCCCTAATTAACATTTGGAAGCAGACAATCATTAGGACCCCAGAGCACCTGCTGCCTGCAGGGGTGGCACTCCTACTGCCCCAGAATAAACAGAGAGCAAGAGAGAAGCAGGACGGGAGGCTGACACTTTTATCCAGAGGCTGAATAAGAGGTCAGGCTAACAGCTAGGCCTGTAGCAGCGCCAAGGTGGTGATGATAGAAGAGACTAAGGAGACTAAAAGCGGGGGGTCAGGCCTCAGTGGGATACAGCCTTAATGAGAACCACAAGGATACAGAGTCAACGTGTTAAATTAGCAGCATCAATCAAAGCTCCACCTAATTATATAACATTTTATTCAGCGTTAACCTTTTAAGAGTGCCTGTCAAAAGTTGTGTAAATCCTGAGCTCATTATCAAGTTTTAAAAATAAAATAAACCAAAGGTTGTTAAAATGCATGTGTTAAATAAGCACAAATGGCTTCAGATCTCCAGTTCATTAAGAACAATGAATAGTGCATGTCTGTGGCATCTGCACCGCCCCATGCTAGCAGTTGGAGAGTTGAATCCTTTTTAAAGGTTTCACTTTAGTTTTAATCATCTAAAATCTGTCATTTGCACCTCAGAGCCAGAGGCGTTCAGGTTCCCTCCCTAGACAGGGCGTCTCTGTGAAGCATGTGCGGCTTCCGCCCACAAAGACGTGAACTTCAGATGAAATGATTGGGGAGTCAAAGTGTCCCGATGGCCGACGTGCTCTGCGATGGACTGGCGAGCTGTCAGCAGAGGTTTCCCGCCCTTTGCCCCATGTGTGCTGGGACAGACTCCAGCAGCCCTGCGACGTTGATCCGGAATAAACAGCGATGATGAATAAAAAACAAAGATGGGCGAACGTGTTAAGTAGATGCGGATCAGTGGGAAACTGTGTCAGTTTCAGATATGCCAAAATAAAAAATAATACATGTAGATGATTTTAAAATGGGATTTGCACTGAAAGGAAACTTTAAAACATGAGACGGGATGGCTGCAGTGGAAACTGAAGCTATATTTTGGATTTTTGGTATATTCGGAGGAGCTTAGTGCTAAAATTGCATCGGTTCATGTTTTTTTTTTTTTGAGTTCATACTTGCAAAGTGCCTTCAACAGCATGACGTGATCAATCCAGAACTAACTTCAACTGAAAGGAATATATTAGAAGTTTGATAAGGTACAAAATTAAGAAAAGTTGGTCAATTTGGTTGAGTTCTCCTCCCGTGACTGCCCTCTGGATTTTTCTGACGTGTGTAATCTTCACTGGCGTGCTAGCATCACAATCAGTCTTTGGGGAAATCTGCGTCAGAACAGCATAAAAATGTGACAGTGTAATGTAATTCTCAATCAATTTCAGGTAAACGAAACATGAAGGACAGAGTGATTTCTTTCCTCCCCAGTGTCTCCTTCAGCACTGTGGAATAAACAGAAATGGAAAAGGCTTCGACCAGGCAGTGAAACGGCCACATCTGCATTTACAGAAAGGCATGTTCACAAAAAAACAATAACAACCAAAAATGTGTTTGTGTATTAGTGGTGCACCAGCATTTCATAATGCTTATAGATGCTTTCAGTGAAATGGGAGTTTAAAAAGGAAAACAACACTTCTCTATCCAGAGTGTTGAATTATGAAGATACATAATAAGCACAAAGCAATGTTTTCCACATCAAAAAGCCAATCTCTTGTTTTTTAACTGGAGGCTAAGCATTTTATTGGTCATGCTGTTTTTTGTTTTTTTTTCTTTCTGGCATTTCTGCACTGCGTAGACTGCAGTGGTTTTTTTGGCCTTGCTCTCTGGAGCACATTGAAACCTACGTTTTATTTATTTATTTAATTTTGGTTGAGTATGTTTGAGTAATCTCTTGCAGTTCAGTCCAAAATCAATTACAGGAAATCTTTTCTTTGGGACAAACATGAACAGAAAAAGATATTAAATGAGCTGTTCATCAACATGGACTTGAGAGATTTCGCAGCGGCTACCTTCAAAACTGCTACCCATCTATGAGGTATTGCTACGCTAATGGAAAATTGCGGATTTTACAAACAGTTTAGCAGCCTAGAAAAATAGCAGTGAATTCCTTAAAGGCCTTATAATAAACAGAAGGTATAATGTTTATCATCTGTTGACATATCCAGGGGCTCTGTGTTTTCCCCTAAACAAGAGGAGCGATGCTACAGCGTTAACACCACGTGTCCACTCTGGCTATTAAAAAGACATCCCAGATTGTGACTCAGCCACCACACATAAACACATAGGCAGGGTGGTCCAACGTGCTTCTGGCTCTGTGTGTACTTGTAGTCCTTTACCAGAAATATACAAAAGTAAACAGACTAAGAAGCACAGAAGTAACATCACCACTACTGCTGCTAGCATAAACAGTGACACACAATGCGACCGCATGTAACGTAGCGCACACATCCTTCTGTTGTTGTTTGTGTGTACGACTACATACTGCACGTCACTGCACATATCTCAAAAGGCAATCTGCAATCAGAGGTGCAGAGAGCAATCGAGAGGCCCCATTGAGAGCTTCCCTGCGTACACTCGGAGCCTCCGGTTGTCCCCAGGGGGATCAAGGGGCCCCAACCCTTCACTCTTTGGCTCCTGATGCTAACCAGACACAGCAGCACAAACACAAATGAGGATGGGGGTGGGATTCTGTGTGTGTGTATGTGTGTGTGTGTGTGCGCGCGCGCGCGCTGAGAGAGGCTAGGACCGAGGGATAGACATCAAAAGAGGAAAATGGACAAAAACAAAAAAGAGAGAGCTGCAAACACATAAGCAGAATGCACCCAGCATTAAACCACAACCCTGAGTGTTTGATGACGTTTTTCATATCCTCCTCTCTGGTTCTCCCTTGTGAAGAGAGCAATTACATGTCCAGGACGAGCCCACATTAAACAAACATTAGTTCTCTCTCCAGAGCCAGACACTGCCAAATTACATTGTTTCCAGATGCTCATCTCAAACCCAGCCCCTCTCATACCTCCCCTCTCTTCTTTGCTGCTCCTGCCCAGTTCTTTTCGTTTCCTTTTCATCTCTCCATACGGCTGCCTAAACTTTCCCAGATAAGAGTAAAAGCTGCAGAATCTTAAAGTGTACAGCTTTACCAAATTAGACTACAGTATGAGCACTAAATAACAAAAATGAAATCTAGCTTTTGCCAATCTTGCAGCCATTAATGACAGATCGATTCAAACTTCTACACATTTAGCTCCTTTGACTTTCATCACATGCTGTTTTACACAAATACACAGTTATTTTTCCTGGACTGGGTGCTTTAACCTGGATGAATGATGACTGAAGACTTTCCTTTTCCACTCTTGCTGCTTTGTAACTTTGCATTCAGACGTCGAAAGTCTAAAATTCGCAAAACTGAGTTTGTGTGACAATCCTGAAGAGCTGAAATGAGAAGATTTAGCTAACCAGGAGATTGCAAGCAAGCTAAAGGCTGATGTGTGGCAGACATGGGAACCAATGCCACAGCGAGTTAGTATAGTCTAAGCTCAAGGATATCGGCAGTATCAGAAAAGTGTCTTAAACATCCATGACCCAGACTAGATGTCAGACATTATTCTAGCAAACAAAACTTCCCATGAACAATCCCACCAGATATGTGCCCCTGAGAAACACACAAACACAACCTGAGGGGAGAATTCTATTATATTTTTAAAACATTATGACCTTTGCTAATGTTGCTTTCAGGATTATTCAATCTGCGTGTTTATATCAACTAAATTCTCTGATCTAATCAGAAAGTCGTTTCCTTTCGATTTTCAGTCGTATGCAGCGCTGTTCATATTTTTGGACAAAACAGAGCATTAAAAATAAGCCCTGAAGGCAGACGGACATCAAAACAACAGCGCATAATTATGTTTTCTTGATTTTTATATGAACACATAGCCGTCTGTGCGTGGGCCCTCATCAGACAGTCAGTCCACGGTTGAAGGAGCATTCAAAAACTCTCACATTTGCCCGTCACCTCGGGGCATCTGTGGGGACCCTTCCAGTGCATCTCCAACCCCCCCCCAACGCATACACCGCGCATGGAAATCTAATGAGACAGCCAGATGGAGATGTATGCAGTTTTATGTAATGCCAGCATTCTTGCTGCATTTATGAAATGAAAACTTCAACGTTATACTGTTAAATCCATCGGATGGCTTCTTTCTTCTAGTGAAGTCCGACAGAAATCGGTGGCAACTTGAACATGAATTCAGCTGAGGAAGACGAGGCCGTTGGTGTTACTCACGTAGTCGGGCAGGACTGCGTTGTGTCCTTGTCTACCTCTCAGAGACTGTGTCGCCTGCTCCAGAACCTTGTTGTGCTTTTTAGAAAGCAAAGCAAATAAACTGGAGAAGACAGAGAGGGGGGGGGAGAGAAGTGTGAGCAGGAACATCGAAGGAACAAACCAAAAGAAACAGTCATTTATCTGCTGAAACTGCCTGACGGACACTTTGCACAATATTAGAAAGGATTTTGTGTTCATCATGAGGCTCTAGATTCATGATAATTACAACAGTTGATCATAATCTGTTGCAGCAATTCACTTCAGAAGACATTTTTCAATCCTGACATTGTACAATATTTTGTTCATAACTGTTGAAATTTTGGCTGAACAGTCGACCATCTGAAGCGCTGATTAACTGCTTTCTGTGCTGTCTGCACTGACTGGCAGGACTGCACGTGATGGCTTTCAGCCTCAGAGCGTTCTTGGCTAGCGCTGGGTTCCAATAAGTTGGGCCACGCGACGGACACGCACGTCAACAAGCGTAACATGGCATGTATGCACATATGTCCCATTAAAATGGAGCGCTGACTGATGAAGTGAACACTGAAGGTAGATTAACATGAGCTACACTGCAGCGAAGTTCCAACTATGTGGGAGCAAAAAAAAACTAGCAATTGGGGTAAATGCTGTCTAGCTGACAACCCCTAACAACAGGTATCCATGAAAACCAGCTTCCCATTGACAGCCGCTGGCTTGAACAGTTCCATCTCCCAACAAACTTGTCAGAACTGAAGAAGCCTTTCGGACGAGAGGGTGAAACGACTTCCGGTTGCTTTCAACAGTCCAGTTGACTCTTTGCTAGACCTGCATGTGTTATTTGGAGGCTCTGCAGGCGCCCAAGGCAATGGCTGCTTAGTTGTGTGTTAATTAGGGATTAAAAAAAAATAATTAAAATGAGCAGAAATGAAGGACAGGAGAAAGTCAGTTGCACAAACAGAGCTCAGTTCGATGCCTGGAGCTCCACCTGTCCTTTTATCAGCTGTACTTTATCCAGGGTAATTGGTTCAGTGATGCCTGAAAGGAGGAATCCCAGCAGCTTGGAGGAGGTCGACTTCTTATCTGCAAACCTAATGTCAAACGAGAGACCACCAACTGACTTCCACCTGGGAGCAGTGATCACTAGAAAGCACTGTGACTGGCTGCTTTGTCCCGCCGCTGGTTTATGCAGAGGCAAAGACTGACACGAGCTCCAGCCCGCTCGCCTTCCTCCAGAATCAGTTAAGAGACTGAAGCACTGACAGACACGACCCACCCAAACGTCCTGAAACTGTAAAGGCGCTCTGTTCCTACCGGTTCAAAGTAACTTTCTTGAATGTGGACACACACGCACACACACGCACACACACACACACACACACACACACACACACACACACACACACACACACAGACGTGGCTGTGTGCTCTTATCTTTAGGTATGGCCCAACTTTGATTCACAGATTCATTTAAAAGGGGGGGGGGGGAGATGATTTATAAAGACCGTAGGAAGGCATAATTAAGCTGGATGTTATTTAAAACTAAAGCAGCAGCCCTGTCTGCAAACGTTAGTTTAATAAGTGACTGAATGGATGCAGGAGCATGGATGAGTGGACACAAGGGAAGGGGTGACAAAAGGAAGAGTAATACATCAAGAGTAGAATGGAAAAGAAGTGGGAGAGAAAGACAAGTTTAGGATGAATGCCAGTAGAGGGGTCGGAGGCAGGTCGGAGTCGTTGGAGGAGTGGACTTCGGCTCTGCCCGACAGACATCTGGAGCTCCTGGCTGAACATCCCCTTCATCTAACTGGCCAGGCTAATCCAACCCCTGTCGTTATTATCGTCAGACATGGAGTCAGTTGCTCTACATCATCACAGAAGAGACATAAACACATTCACAGACAGTGTTTCTCTACGGCCCCAAACACCCGAGAGTGACAGATAGAAGGAGACGCAGACGGCAAGATAAGAGGATCCTTGACTCTGTGTGTGTGTGTGTGAACATTCGGGGATGGAAAGAATTCCTTCCTGTGATCCTGGAGTACACAAACACACGAGAATTACGTGATTCCTGGGTTGTTCTCTCAAGTCCTGCGTCTGCTCCCCATCCAAAAGCCCGTTCCTCTCAGCGAGCTCCCGCTGGGTAATGTTCTCCTCTGCACATGCACGCCACTCACTCAATATTTCATCTCCCACTCTCTTCTGCTCTGGCGACTGCCAAATTATATAACAATACATATTTGGTGCTGATTCATCAATGAATCATTAAAATGAATGGGTGTACTTGCTGTGAATACAAATTTCCACCCTTGCCTTTCTCCTTTGGCTTCTCTGCACACGTCAGATGAAAAATTTGGAAGGACATTTTCTGTTTTATTATCAGATTTTATCTTTCAGTGCCAGATCTTTATAAAAACTGACAAAGAATATGACGTGCATCAAAGTTTAAAGCTGGTATTGGCAGACAGCTTGACCTGTGACAGCTTCAGTTGTACTTTCTTTTAAAAAAAACTCCCAAATCAAACAGTTAGAACATTTTTTTTTTCTTTTGGTTTTTTTAAAAAGTTTTTCCAGCATACCTACAGTTTTCTGCCTTTTCTGTATATCGTGGAGTCTTTCCACTTTAAACGAAAAAAAATAAATCTGAAAAAATCAGCAATAAAATAACATTTTGTCAACATGTTCTCACCTGATGATGCGCTGGGCCGCATACTGGTGAAGTCTGCGGAACTGGGCGGACATGTTGGCAAGCGCAGCCAGACAATTGGTGTGGAGATACTTATCCTGCTCAGGATGGAAACACAAACAAATGCGCCACTTTTACAGCTCTGCAAACATCTGCGCTTCCCTCGCTGGTGTGCCGGCCTACCCTCGTCCGGGTCATGTTGAACTGGATGGTGCGGATGACCACCAGGATGAGCAAACTGCCGAGCGAGATCTCCGTCAGTGACCTCTCCGAGTACCACGTGATGTTCTTCAGCACCTGGAAAAGGAGAAGGACCCAAACAGCTTCGGGAAAGTTGCCTCCAGACGGGGGAATAATGACGCGATGCAATGGCAACACGTATTATAGGTGAAGAAAGCGCCTCAGTGTGTGTGTGTCTACCCACCACCTCATGGATGGAACGATTGAAAGTATCATCCTCTGTGAGAATGAGCAGAATAATGAGGGCCATGTAGACGTGATGAGAATTTCTGTCCTCCACATGGTAAAGAATCTCCAGGATGGGCAAAACCTGAGCGGAAAAGGAGAGAAAGAGGCCGAGTATGTGTCACACCAGTGACATTCATTAAATCTTTGTTCTGACACGTCTGATGCCAAGCCCCTCTGCAACTACACTGTGCAAATGTCAAAACATAAAAATAGCCACGCCAAGATATGTGGAAGTTGGCTGGTATGAAGATTCCAAAATACAGTCAAAGTTGTATTTATAACTTATTTATGTCATCAACTTTTTTAATAACCTACGGAAAACTCCTATTTAATATGACTAAAGGATTTACTGGTGCACTTTTTTGGGGGTGCGACTATTAGACATCTATGTGTGGCACATGAAGACTGGCTTTCATTCAAGAAATGCCTCCATAAATTCACTCTGTTGAAAAGAATAATTGGCACCGTTCCATCTGGACAGAACAGCACCAGCTGCCGCTGCATACATCCCCACTGTTTACTGAGCCATAGCACCAGTCCCAGATGAAAGGATTTCATGGCCATCCCCCACGTTTGTAACCAACGATTGTATAACGCATTCTGTTTGGGATTAACTATTCAGTTTGATTCATTCTTAACAGCAATCTTTGCGACGGTTCCGCTCTCTGAAGTCAAGCAAAGTGCCAGACCGGCGCGGTGATTACGACTGTAGCAGAAGCTTCGACGTCGCCCCACCCACCAGATTGTCCATGTCAGTCCTGGAGAGCATGTATGTCTTCATGTTGGTGTTCTGGTGAAGCAGCGTGTACAGAAGTAACGTTGCCTGGTCGGACCGCTGCTGCTCGCACAGGGCCGTGTACAGGCTGTTGAAATTGATTTGGAAAGAATGAGGCTGCTCCGCAGACAGCGATGACGTGTCTGTGTGTAGAGAGGAACATTATTAGTACTATTTCACCACTTCATACATAATTAAGTCTCTCTTATGCACAACAGATCAAGATATTTTCACTTTACCCTGTGTGTTTCGGAAACAAGTGATAGCTTGTCGGTAAGGGTTGGGCCAGTCGGGGCCATCTGTCAGATTGGCGAGGACCAGAAGTAACAGGAGGCTCTGATTGGACAAGGGTAACGGGTTGTGCTCCTCGTCTACCCCTGCTTTGCTACCAGCTCCACCCAGGGTGAAGACACTCCACAGTCCACCTGGAGATGCAGACAAGCAAAGCCTCAGAAGTAAATAAAAGTCACAGAAAGGAGCTTCATGTTCAGGCAGTAATGTCCTGATTAGTGACGCATTTCATTTTCATTTGTAATTGCGTGCGATCAAGATATGTTCATCTATTGAATATAAACAGTACTGGATGTTTTACTGCAGATTGGTGTAATCAACGTCACCACAGACAATGATTTGCAACTAATCAAGACATAAGAAGAAACTGGAAATACTGGTAAGCTGCAATGGTTTACATGGCTCATTTGTGGGTTGAGAAAGAGACATGTAAAACAGCTACTGTAGTAGTAGTACTGTGTGGGTTTCAGGAAAAGAAACATGAAAAGTCACACAGAGACAACAGTGCCTGGCTCCTGCACGTCTGGCCACAGTGAGAATGGAACCGAGCCCCAGCGACAGACCAGTGTGGCTGGTCCACATCGCTCCAGCTATTAAATCTGAGCGGTTGAGAGCATCTAGTGCCATCTAGCGGAAAGGGGCTGAAGGGCAGCGCGATCTTAACTCCTGGTGTGAATGAAATCATCTGGAACCACCCAGCTTATCAAACAAATCATCTGTTTACTTGGTTGATGAACCAAAAGGAGATTAGAGTAAGTCAAGTGAACACAGAGGGTGGTAGCTCAAAGCCAGCACAGAGCCAAAGCGATGAGTGTGCACTGACATTCAGTAATATGATTAAAATTAAATCAAGGAGAAAATGGGTGATCACTTCCAGGTGTCTTCTCATGGTAACGCTTTACAGGAGACACAAAAACAACATCTGCATTACCAAGTCTCTGTCCTCATTCTCCTTAATAGTTTCATCTGAACAACTTATGACTGTTTACAGTCTTCCTTCATCCATAGTTTATATATTGGTTGGCCTAAAAAATGCACAAATGGCTTGTGAAGAGCTACTCCAGCACACCCAGCCTGTGCGTATAAATGTGTCTGTCTCCAGCACCAAGCCAAATGTGTCTGTTTATATTTCGTCAGAACATCCCAACACAGAGATGCTGTTTGCACCGGTCAGTCGCTCTGTCTGCATTTCTTTGTGTCGACCTCTAAGAAAGACTTGGAAGGAAAAGAGAGGCCCTCACGGCGATGGAGCCCTGTTCGCCTCTTCACTGGCACCACACGGACTGGGCCGGCGGTGTCAGAGAGTTTAGTCCGCAGCCACATTTCCTGCACTCGCGCCCAAACGTGCGCGGGGCTCCGTGTTACCTTAGTGGGTGCCGTCTATGATCTGTCTGGCTCGGTTCCCTCGGCCTGTCTGCCCGCCCTCCACAAACCCAACAACGCTTCACCGCTGAGGCTGCTCCCACTCTGGACAGCCGCCCAGTGGAAAAAGAGGAGGAGGACGTGACGGGGAGAAAGGGGAACGTGCAGAAAAGGTCACATATGGGCAGCTTGTCAGTCACGCAGCTATCAGGACTTGACCCCTCTCTTCACAGGTGTCATCCCATTCCTTATACGCTACATATTAGGGTCAAACTACGAACCTGCAACAACAAGCGTTTAAATTCTGTCCCAGTCCTGCTGACAGCGCAACGGCCTGTCATACATAATTGTTACAACATCGCCTTTCCCCAAGCATATATCATCACATCTGCTTCACTTGATTCCAACATCTGTAGCAAGTCCAGATTCCTTTCAAGCACTGGAATGATCCAGCAACATTCCTAATGAGGCTGCGGATATCTCTCCATTGACATGAGGGAAGAAAAATCACTTGTTTTTTCACACGAAGGTAATAAAGAGCTCTTTACATCAACTTCACACTTGGGTGGAGACCCTTGGACTTGTGATGAAATATTTTATATGAGCAGTTCTTGAAAAGGTTGCAATCAAGCGCGTTCCCCGAGGTGAACCCGCCGGCCTGCTGCCAACGGGATAATCTTGATGGGGCATTGCAGTCAAAATGGAGAAAATATAAAAATAAAAGAGCGCTGCTCAATTCTCTAAGGCATGCAGCTTTTTTTTTTCTTTCTTTTTTTCCGTTTCCTGGTAATCCTCTAAGAAAACGAACTTTTGCACGACTCTGCAGTTCTGGCATCAAATGAAAAACCTGGCTAAGAACGATCTTACAGCATCAAAAAGTGAACAGCACAAGACTAGTGAAGCAGATTTCGGATCTTGGCAGCATGTCTAAAAACACTGTGCACCTTCTTCAGATTGTACATCAACAGGACAGATTTGATCCGGTAGTTTTTGATTTAAACTGCGTGGTGAAGCAGAATGAAGCCTGAGAGAGGTGAGCTAAGTTAGGAACAGTTAGAACAATTAGAACACAGACGGACAGAGATGGGAACGCCCAGCAAACACAGACAAACTGATTGTGCTACTTATTTACTTGCATAACAATGAATGAGTTATGACATCAGGGCTGGGGGCCAGGACTTTGGCCAAGCGTGCCTCCACACGCAGGTTTATGTTGCTACGCTTCCAAGTACACCTTAAATTTATCTTTATTTATCCACGCGCTGTAGAGGTCAATGCGTTTGACAGAAAATGTCATACGGCTGAATGATTGATCAGCCTTCCTGCTTTACTGGGAGACATTTACTCAAGTTGGTTTGGTGTGTCACGAACTGGTCATCTGTTTCCTGACCACCACCATTAGTGGGAATTTCAAATTTTTGCACTTTGACACAAGAAACTACTCATTTAGCTGTTTCTCTTTGGTGGATAAAATGTACAACGCAACTGAGATGATTAAAGACAAGCTCCGAAGCTTTTATACTGTTTACACTTAACAAATGCAAATTCTGCAACATAATTCCCAATTACGGAAATTACTGCTATTGGGATGACTAGTCACCGCAGACAGCCCTTAAGACTTAAAAATATCTCACATTAACACACCTTCAACCTCTGAAATCGCTTCGGATATTTTCTTCTGCATCTCTAACTGGCTAAATATTTGCTATAGCTATAAAAAACAAAAAAAAAACAAAACAAAAACTGAAAAGGACTGTAAATAAAAGGGCCACTGTGTGTATTCTCTAAATTATACTCTGCTACTTGTGTATTCTGTTGATCCTCAATGACTGTGTGCATACAAGACACAGAGACAGCTAAAGAAAACAAGTGTTGTTTCAGAGCTCTGGGTAGAAGAGAGCTTGTGTCTTTGTTGGTTTGTGCGTGTGTGTATAAGGGAGGCGGCTGCAGACAGACAGGCTCTGGGGGATTACAGAACAGGACAGGGCACCATAACTCACTGGCCCGATTGCTGGCCACAGACAGACAGGCTGGGTGAATGCTGATGGCTCACTGATAGGAATCTGCCACCAACAACCGACAAAAAGCATTTATCTACGGGGGGACCTGACCCTCGTCTCACACTCAGTCAATACACACACTAGATGAGCGCCTAATACACACATTTTGAACTGTTTCTGACCCATTACTTTTAACCACTCTGCCACAGCACTCAGAACAGCAGTATAAAAACAATTCTGTCTCTTCACTAAAGAAAGGAGGAAATTATATTATACCAATTCTCTTATTCATAATAAAAGCAAGAATAGATCTTTACCACATTATAATTGGCCTTGTATTTACTGTGCAGGAAGGGGGGTCACATGATCCTGACAAATTTATTAATTTTCACCTTCAGAAAATCTGAGTATAAATAAATAAAATCTGCATTAAGAAGAGGCAATGAGTTGTTTGTTGAGGTTAAAGGTCAGTGACAAATGTGTGTTGGTGCAGACTCTTACTCGCCACTCCTGATGCCAGTCCGTAAAGAAGGCCTCCCTCATCCTTTGGTTCAAAAATGTGGGTTGATGGAGGCGGGCACTTCTCCTGCCTGATGAAGTTGTAGAGTAGCGTCTTCACAAGTCGGCTGGTTAGAGACAAACTGGGGAGAGACAGACAAATAAAAACAGTCAAAAACAACAGTGACAAAGACCCGAGACTGTGCAGGAAAAGCTTCAGGAAATTAGATTTTTCTGTGAATTTATAATACGAATTGTCAGGAATGTTCTTCATATCGTATAGAAAGGAAGCGCACCTGTAAAATTCTACTGTTATTGTTTGCTAAGGACAAGAACCATGTTTTTGCCACAGATACCGTTTTATCACTTTTAAATCTGTTTTGCAAAGATCAGCTTATTGACTTCCTTTCATCAGCTCCGTGGCAATTAATCCAAAGTGCTCCAGTTCATCTTTTATGCCATGAGAGCCCTTAAAGAAAATGAATTCCATCCTCTGTCGGGCCATCACCACTGCACTGCCTGCATCCGAATGCATCCAGCTTTTATGAGCTTTTATCACTATTGAAGATAACAATGAAGCAAGGAAAATTGGGTTCAGGACTTTCAGCATCCAGGCCAGAAGCTAAAAGTCTCCCACTTTTCATCATCTTATTCTCTCATTTCAATTTCTTTGGATTTCCTGCTTAACTTCCTGAGAGCTCGAGCTGTAGTCCATTTGAGGGGGTTTGTTTGTAGACGTAAATCTTGTGTTGGAGTTGAATGATTTTTAAGGATAGCAGCACAGTTTAGACAACAGTGATTAGCCTGTGGCCCATGTAGATGGCGTGCGTTTCCTTACCAGCGTCCTTTCATGATGTGCTGGTATATTATTCCGTTTCTGAGGATTTCTTTGTGGAAGAGCTGATAGGAAAAGAACACCAGTAACGTGGTAACCGCTTCAAACAGGATGTTGTAGGTGATGTCGCTACAGGAAAAAAAACAGATGCATGATGAGTCAAAGCCAGTTCATCAAGGGTCTCAAACCTTATATATGCAACTATACATTCAAAGAAATAAGATAAATCCTTGTTGACCAGATGTTCAGTGTCAAACAGCACCAAAAATCAATCTGGGGGGGTATTGAGGATAAAACCTACTGAAACGCTGTTGTTGTTACATCGGAGTATAAATTGCTTCTTGTGAGCCGACGTTTATAGGAAACGATTTGGATGAGCTGTAGCAAACAGAACAATAATGTTCCATTCCGAATCAGGAGCACGTACAGAGGAAATGGGCCAAGAGCCACAAAATGGTGGAGGGAAGAAAAAGCGACAGGAGTCTGGAAGGCTGAAACAATGAATAATGCTGGAATGCTGCATGCATTTATACAAGAGCCGGGCTTGGAGATGTCTGGAGATAACGCATGAGGAGAAAGAGGGAAAGTGAGAAACCGCAGCACGCAGGAGGATACTAAGAACGGCCTGATACGGACAACGGAGGAGAGGAAATATGAAGCATGTTGTTTATGGTTTGACACAGTTGAGGGGATTATGTCAGCAGAGACGCACACTCAGGGTCTTTGTCTATCCGTGAATGTGACTGTCAGGCAGGAGACAATTCTGATGAGTAAAGACGCTGAAATAATCAGGCATCAAAGCAGAGAGCGTTTGCAAACACAGCCTGCTGTGCTGGGAGGGAAGGCAGGTGCTGCTTTCGCTCTCCACATCACCGATGCCACTCCACAACTTTCAAAAAAAAAAAAAAAAAAAAAGCCTTTCTCTTTTCACAAATCTCATAATGTATGAGTTTAAATTCTTTTTATGTCGCAGCATAGACTGCGTCAAACTGGGGCCGGGGGAGTGAAAACAGCATAACTCAAGTTAACCTTGTTCTGTCCTCTCCTGGTTAATGAATCAGGGAATGGATGAACAAATGGAGCGCACACACAGTCACATGTTTAACCAAGGCCTCCACAAATGAGACATCCAGATTTTAACCTTTTATGAACCGCTCTGACGGTCTTAGTGCTAAAACCAGAAACAGCAGAATATACTGTTTAAAAACATGAATGATTCTAGGCAGAAGGCAGCTAAAGTGTTGAAAATATGCTCCTGTGACCCTGAAGACCGAGTAGAGTGCAGAACCACTGAGTCAGTCACTCTGTAAAAGCAGGATGGTACTTACAGCAGGGGCACCTCCACAATCAGGTGGATGAGGTTGGACAACAATTCCTCCAGGAGATCCTGGCTGTCTGTTTCTACACAAGGGGTAGAGGGAGATATTACGAGACACATATGGCAGATCCCCTTTGATCAAAGATAGTCTCTTTTCTCGGAGCTCCTCTCTCCTGAGTCCCTCTCTCCATCTTTCCCTTCATCCATATTTCATGCTGAATGCACAGTGGAAATGGCACTGATGGAAATCAGCTAATTACAGGGTTTTTGCAGGGTTTGCAAGAGACTTTTTAACACACCTTCTTGTGGGGATTTCAATTATTAGTAAGGCAGAAAACATGGGAATACACAAGAGTGGATTAACTATTGAATAATTTGCATCATTAAGATTCAAATTTTCCAATTAATACATCCTCTCCAAACAACTGTCTGCTTAATAATTAATACAGTAGCCGGAAAATTTCTGCAATCTGTCAGAAACCAGGATACTGTAACTAACTAGGAGTATTTAAAAAAAACAACAACAACAAAACACTGGTGTACTGGCCCCTCAGGTGAGGTCAGTATAAGTGTGTATAAAGACACACGTCCATTTCCCACAAACTCAACAAGAACGCTGACCTCCGCAGGAGCCTGGTGCCCTCTCCTGGTAGGAGAACTGTTGGTGCAGCTCTTCCTCGCTCATCTCCCGGATGAACACCTTGAGCAGGCAGCGAATCATGAACAGTGCATTGTGGGCCTGCCAGATAAACAGCTGACTGTGGAGGAGGAAGAAGCAGACAACAGTGACAGAATCATGAGAAATCACACTGTTGTAAAACACCAAAATGAAGATGTTAAATAATATTTACAGTTCCCCAAACTAGAATTTCATACTGCAGCCATTCTCTGGCCAATAAAGGCAGTCTTATATCACTGTTAAAGGGCTGAGTGAAGTCTGTTTAAGGAGGAGGGCCCCTCCGACAGCGTTTCATCTGCTGCCTTCTATTTGCTGACTGAGGTCATTAATATTAAGCATTAATTATTTAGTCTCCTTTGTCCCGCCTATCAGATGTTGAATGATGGCCATCTGTGAAGCATTAGACAGTAAATCATCTCCCTCCTGCCACGTGCTGTCACACCTCGTCACTAGTTTTAAAGCAGAGTGTTAAATTGGGTGTAGCTTCTCTTACAAGCTCCAAATTTCAAAATCCTCCTCTGAATATACTCCATGTCCTCAAGACATGTGCATCTCCAGCACTCCACTGTGATCAAATAAAAACTAGCCCCACGCACCACCAGCACATATGGATTAATGACACAATCACCAAATATTCGCTCTCTCTTGATTCTCATACTCACTCTTGACATTCTGTTGAGATTTTTAGCTCTTTGGTTCTTGCCAGGAAAATTCTCACAAGGGCACCAAAGTTCGCCGTTCTCGGGTTGTTGTGAACTTGAACAGAAAAACGGGGAGACGGAGCTTATCAACAGTGTTACATATCACCCTACTTTAATAGGGCTCACATGTTAAAAAAAAAAAAATGTAATATGTAACGGCACTAATGTGACTACAGCTTGAGAGTGTTTTCTGATGAGTGGGGAAAAGGCCAAGCATCTTACTGAGAGTCTTGGCCAGCGGGACAACGACCTCTTCCAGCAACTTGGAGTCTCCGCTGAGTCGAGAAAAGAAAGAAAGGTTAGAGGAAAGGCAGATGATTCTGTAAACTCACACAAGAGATACAAAGAAAATGAAATAAATCTACCAAAAAAAAGGCAGTTAGAAGCAAACGCTAGTCAGATTTAAACAGCTCACAGTAAGAGGAAACATAAATCACATTCATGCTTTGTGTCCGGCTGCCATGTTATACATGTGTCGAAGCGTGATTCTGTCTTCGCTGCAAATAGTTACTGATCCCCTCGAGATATGAATGCGATTGCGACTGTTAAACACTCATGTAATGTATATTGCTTTTATTGCTTTAATTGGCATTGAAAAGATAAATAACAGAATCAATTCCTCCTAACAGATGAATAACATTACAGGAGGAGGGAAAACCCTCTTAACTTCTCTATTTAAAAAAGGATTAAGTGTTAACAAGTTGACCTTTTGTCTGCCAAGCAGGGCTGTAATGCTCTTAAAGCACTGATGAGGAGAGTTCTGCAAACATCCTGTCTATTTGGATGGGAGATCCTGAACTGTGAACGGCTGTTAACTAAACATCTGTCTCTGCAATGTACTGAAAGGCAAAACTATACGGTCATGGTTCACTGCAAACCGGCAGACTGTGCTGAGTAACAGGGGCAGGTCACATTGTCAGAATAAATCTCTCCAGGCCTGTGCTGGAAACCCACATTCCAAAAAGATGCCATTTTGGGAGTATAACGACAACTCAACCTGCTCTACGTGTGTGTACCTGCTGGTGGGACTGATGAATGTGAAGGAAATAAGCTGGTTCCAGAAGGGGTCATTCTCAGATATGGACTCTGTGCCCACCAGGGTCTTGAGGCTTTGGTTGTTGGACAGATCACTGATCTGGCTCGTGTTGGCGCCCATTTCTGCTCCCTCCTCTCAAACAGACACACCACGCTTCACTCCGTTTTCACCGGGCATGTGACAAGTCCTGTCAGACAACCAATGTTGAATTACAAAGGTGAAATGACTTTGCCACACACAAGACAGCTAAGAACCTATGAGAAAAAAACTCTTCATTATATTTTGACCGTTATATTAAGCATCTGCTCTAAAGTGAATGATTTTTCAAAGCTACGATGAAACTTTCAGGTTGGGCTTTGGTCACCAGATGTTTCAGGTTTGCTGCTGCTTGGCTTTTTATACTCTGCCCTCCCTGCCATGTAAAAGAAAAATAATGGTAATCCATTTAATCCAAGGAGGCCGTGTGACGGACAGTGTTAGTTTGTCTGTTCATGTGTTAGCAAAATAACTCACAAATTTATGAACAGAAGCCAAAGGGGCTTTGATTATAAAGCAACCTACTGTGTGACGTAACCTTGTATTATTACTGCCTATATGCAGTTTATGTACAATGGTTAACTTGTAGTTGTTTTACAGGATGGCAGACAGGAACCAGGATGTATTGTTTTGCTGACATTACACACCTTTAACATACAGGTGGAACAGGTAGCCAACATTTACCCAGATGAACTGGGACAAGAACACAGCAATGGTGTCATCCTGAAACTGGACGTCACAGTTTAGGAATAATTTACCAATAAACATGTCCAAAAAGCCTGGTATTGTCGTCTAAAGGTGGTTTTAATGCTACTGGTGAGCACATCACCAAGCTTTTGGGTCCAGATTATTGAAAAATTTTATTAGGCAACATACTGTGCATGATGGTAGGTAGCTAGATTAGCATACAGTTTCAAGTACAAGTTAAATCTTGTCGCTATGAAAACGCTCAGTGTGGACACCAACTTCAACAGATAATAATAAAACCGTAGCTCACTGAGCTGCTGACCTGTGACTTGGTAAAATAATGGTTAACAACTTACTGTATATAAACCATGACATGTAGCAGCAGTGCATTTGATACCAGCCTGCCGTTTGCCTTACCTGTCATAAACTCTTCCCGAGGCTCCCCAGGGTTTCACAAACGATTGAAGGCAATTTTCCAAAAAGCGAGTTTATGATTTTATGAAGTTCGACAAGTTTAATCCGCAACTAGCAGAGTCCTGGTTTGAGTCAGTTTGAGACATTTAAGTTTCCTCTACATGTCCCTTTCCTCCATGTTTTCCACGTCGCCACCCCTTGCGTGATGACGTACGTGGCTTGCGTTATGACGTGAGCGATAAAATTCAAAGGAAATTAATATCTTGTGATGTTTTGTATTTAACTTATTTGTTGACGTAAATCAAGATAATATTATCCATTAAATATATCGTACTAGTTTGTATTTACTTGGGAAGTTACGGAAGCCCTAAGCGGACGTTTTAGTTTGTTTTGTTTTTTTTACCCCCAAAAATATTATCTAAAATATTATCTGAAACAAAACTCCGTCTTTCACGCCGAGAAATTATCTCGGGGATTTTATTTTTTACCCGTTTTCTCGAGACCACGAGTTAATTCTGCGCTGGACCAGAAACATTGCTGATTACTGTAGGAGGTGGTGTGTGCCTGCCTTCTGACGAGGTGTACAAATTAGCGTTTCCAGATAACGAGACGATCTGTTTTTCCTCCAGCAGATGGAAGTAAAGTAACTCCTTGGCCGTCAGGGTAATTCACCCAAACAGGGGAACAAAAAAAATGTTTGTTTTTTTTTAACTCAAAACCATGTCGATGACGGGCTATATAATATATTTTTAACATTGAAATTCAATTCTACACTATTATTACACATGTTAAAAGTTCTGCACGATTGTTAAGGTGTAGTTTTATTTTTTAACGCTAGGGGCAATGTAAGGAAAACCATGACCGGAAGTCGCTCTTGTGTGAGACGTTGTTTTGAACCGACATCAGGCATTGGCACGCTGGAAATTAAAGCTCTGTGTTTCAACGTGGATATAACAGCTATTCCTTTTTAGATTTAATCTCAACAGATTATGAGCATCCCATGTTTTATTCTGTTGTGATTTAATTTAGGTGTTCTTCGTGGGAAATTGAAAGGTAAAGGCCATTGCTATCAGAATAACTGTTCAAATGTACAGTATATACGCTAGTTAGCTTTAGCATGGTCAGTCATGTAATTTAAACGGCCTATTGAGATTTATTGCATACAAACCACATACAACTAACCCCAGGGCAGAAGGGCAGAGCCAGGCCAACCCATATAGGATACTACCGTTACCAGAAAGCAACCTCAACTAAAATCTAATCAAAGGGAAACCCCCAAAAACAAGACTACTGGACCCATCAGCAACAACTAGCTGACGTGCAAACACAAGAGAGTTGTTGGTGGGAACTGCTTCTAAGGCCCTCTTTATAGACCAGCCCCTCCATCAGCACAATGCCGAGCACCTGCAAAATAAAAAAAAATTCAGGCAGAGGTGGTCAGAATCTTTGCACATTTTAACCAGCAGGGGAAGAGTAAATACTTGAAATCTCCTTGTTGAACGCAGCTTTAGTCTGTTTACAATGCATTATTTTGTTAGCTCAACAACACATTGCTTTCTTGCAGATGGGGAAGCCATCGGAAAAGAGGAGCGTGGCTGACAAGGTGCGAAAAGCAAAGACCTCTACTGAAATCAAAAACAACCCATTTGAGGTTAAGATCAACAGGATGAAATTTGATGTTCTGGGAAGGAAAGTCAAGCATGACGTTGGCCTGCCTGGCGTGTCCCGATCTAAAGCCATTACAAAAGTAAGAGATCACCTTCTCCAGTTGATTCTTATTTCCCTTCATAAAGCACTGTGGATTCCAGTTTTAAAGACTCTTATAACTTAGGTTTATGAATACTGCAGATAAAAATACAATGCGCACACACTCGTTATCAAGTTTAATTAATGTAAGTTTTAGCTGAGGTGATGCATCACGAGAAGTATTTATGTACAATTAGTAAGAGTTTTACATCACTAGAATTGAGGATGCAATGTGGCTCTGGGAAACCTCAGCAAATAAGGGATTGAAGAAAATGCTCAGAAAAATAAACTCTGCAGAACTGTAACTGTCAGCCACAGGTCACAGCTCATCATTCATTTAACACACATTCTGTTGTGAGGCCTGGTACTCACAGCATCATGCTGGGAGAGGGATTTTCTGTAGGAGAGAGTGTGAGTGAGAAGTAAGTACGGATCAAAAGAGAGTCTGCACACTTGGATACTAAATTCTCAAAATTTCTTCCTCAAAATTATTTATGTAGATGTATGTACATTCTACTGGTCATCTACCTGGAATGCTCAGTCAAGCAGTTTTGAAATGACTTTCATGGTCATTACATTTGACACTTTACAATAAAATTGTTTTGTACAGTGTTGGAATTTGCGTATGTGTTTGGATAGTCAGCACAGACACACTCATTTTGCTCTGTTTTTTTTCCTCAGAGAAAGGAAACCCTTCTCAAGGAATATAAACTCAAGAACAAATCCAGCAAATTTATTGACAGGCGTTTTGGAGAGTATGACACCAAGATGGCGCCGGAAGACAAAATCTTGCAAAGGTTTGCAATGGAGAGAAAGGTTAGTGATGTAAACATTTATACCACCACAGGTTAATAGAAAACACAGCAGTGGATCACAACCTGAATTTGGATCGGTTACACCTTGCTTTTCACTCAGCGTACCTACGATAAGAAGGACGTCTACAACCTGAACGAGGATGAGGAGTTGACCCACTTTGGCCAGTCATTGGCTGAGATGGAGAAGTTTACCGACTTTGTGAACAGTGATGATGAGTCTGAAGAGAAAGGCTTATTATCAGGTGAGATCAAAGTCATGACTGTTTTGGACCAGAAAAGCTGCCTAATAATTGTGATCATAATGGTTATGTTTTCTCATCCAGCTGAGCTGACTGCCTCCCATTTCGGGGGAGGAGGAGGCCTCCTCAGGAAGAAAACATCAGGGGATCAGCAGGAGGAAGATGGGAGTCAGAGGACCAAATCAAGACAGGAGCTCATTGAAGAGCTCATCCTGAAGTCTAAACAGGAGAAGGTGAGCACTAACAGAGCTTCACAGCTATATTCCTTTGCTTTGCGATGTATTTCATTTGCACACCTTCTTGCTTATTTTCACATGTTCAGCGGGAGCGACAAGCACAGAAAGAGGAGGCGCAGGAGTTAACGGAAAAACTGGATAAAGAGTGGAAGAGCATCCAGGCGCTGATGGTGAAGAAGCCCCCTAAAGCTGAGTCTGACAACAAACCAGAGGAGAAACCCAAGGTGGGGATTATTATTAAGTTAATAAAATGCATATTGATCCACCTGTGACAGGGCCTCACATTTTATAGTTGTCTCTGTTTATTTTAGCCCGAAGAGTACGACATGATGGTCAGAGAGCTGGGCTTTGAGATGAAGGCTCAGCCCTCGGAGAAGTTAAAAACCCCTGAAGAGCTTGCCAGGGAGGAGAGGGAGAGGCTGCAGAAATTAGAGGTGATGAACACTGATTTTCCCATCATTGTAATAAAAGAAACTATCTGAAAGGTCTAGTATTAGCATTCGAAACTCCAGTATTACAACCACATCAGGTCTGACCTGTCTTGATGCTCTGCGGTTCCTCCAGGCGGACCGTCTGAGGAGGATGATGGGAGAGGAAATTGCCAGCAACACACAGCAACAGGATCACATGTCTGCTGACGACCTCAACGACGGCTTCATCCTGGATAACGACGACAAGAAAACCCTGGCGTATCACGTAAGGAGAGTCAGATACTGTCTGAAATTAATTCAGTTTACATGTCTGAAAGTGATGTTTTTCTGTATCTAGGATGG
The DNA here is from genome assembly GCA_016586285.1 of Arothron firmamentum. NCBI lineage: Eukaryota > Metazoa > Chordata > Actinopteri > Tetraodontiformes > Tetraodontidae > Arothron > Arothron firmamentum. The sequence continues at coordinate 39,339 of BJFM01001412.1, forward strand.
AAAATGGAACATTGAAGAAAAAACTAAGGAGTTACAAGATGAGGATGAAGATGAAGAAGATGAGGAGGAGGGAGATGAGGAGGAGGAGGAGGAAGAAGAAGAAGAGGGGGGCAGCAGTGAAGAAGAAGAAGAAGAAGAAGAAGAAGAAGAAGAAGACAGACACTCAGACTTGGAGTCTGAGAATGAAAGTGAGGATGAAGAACGAGACTCTGAAGATAGAGAAAAGAGTACCAAACCTCTGAGCCAGGAGGAGATAAAGGCTCAGCAAGAGGCCGCTAAATCCGAGCTTCCCTACACATTTGCTGGTACGTGCACGCCCGGACAACCAGAATGACCTCGTGTCCGTGTCATTTATCATTTGTGGCATCTGTTTTCTTTTGTAGCTCCAGAGAGTTTGAGTGAGCTGAAAGATTTGCTGTGTGGCCACACCGCTGAGCACCAGCATCTCATCATGGCCAGGACTCTGAAGTGCAACCATCCCAGTCTGGCTGTAGGAAATAAGCTCAAACTGCAGGTATATGAACCACGGTATTCTGGTACCTGCGTTGTTTTTTGCAGTGCAGGTTTAACTCTCTACATCTTGCCCTCCTCAGAAACTCTTTGGCTTCCTGTTGGAGTATGTTGGAGATCTGGCCTCCAGGACGCCGCCTGAACTTGGCACAGTAGATAAACTCATCCCGTAAGTTAAAAAACACTTGCCTCTTTTTAATTTCCCTTAAAATAATAATGAAGCATCAATATCCTTCTGCTTCTTCCTGCTTTTGCAGAGCATTGTACAACTTGTGTCACATGTTTCCTGAAGCGGCCTGCAAAGCCATGCAAAGCATCCTGGGAGATGCTGCTCACAGCATGGAGGAAGTGCTTGAGGTCAAAGGGCGCGCTCCTTTCCCGTCACTGGACGTGGTAAGAATTATCAGCTCATTCAGTACGTAGTAAACTATTTGAACGTTCACCAGGGTGGATATTCTTTTACATGCTTGGCTGAGCGAGCGCTCATTAAACGGCCCCTTAGCAGAAATTTGGGAATGTTGAGGCCAAAAATGCTTGTTTCTCAGGAATTTGTTGCAGGGAAACTGTGGGAACAAACAGAGCCCACCCAACATCGTATTTCCTTCCTCGTATTTCCAAGCAGTTCTTTCCTCAGTTCTTTCTGCACACGTCTGCATTTTCTCAGCCAACAACCTCTTTTTGGTGTGACGACAGACACAAGCTCAGCTGTGTCTTCTTGTTTTTTGTGTTTGAAGCTGATCTATCTGAAGGTGACGGCCCTGCTGTTCCCCACCTCTGACTTCAGACACCCTGTCACCACTCCAGCGCTCCTTTACATCAGCCAGGTTCTCACCAGGGTACACGCAAGTCATCTTACAGGAAAAAATCTTTGATTGGCAGCATTGGTGTGATAACTAAAGAGGTGTGTGTGTGTGTGTGTGTGTGTGTGTGTGTGTGTGTGTGTGTGTGTGTGTGTGTGTGTTTTGCGCCTAGTGTCCAGTGAGGTCACTACAAGACGTGACGTCAGGTTTAGTGCTGTGCTGTCTGGCGTTGGAGTACGTCTCCTTCTCAAAGTGTTTCCTGCCCGAGCTTATCAACTTCCTGCTGGGAATTCTACACCTGGCCGTGCGGGACAAGACTGGTCTACGTACGTGCTCACTCACAACACCACGGGGAGGGGGGGTTCAGCCCGTTCCAACCCTGCGTTCTTGCGTCTAAACCAAGCCGCTGTTGCAGGTTACGCTGTGGTGCCGCCTTTCAGGGCAACGGGGAAATCAAGTGACCTGCTGCTGCTGTCAGACTCAGAGTCCTGCAAGAGCTGGAGCAAGAAACGCCTTCCTCTGTTCACCAGCCAAAGCCTGGACCTAAAGACCGACCTGGAGAGGGATCACCACAGGTAGAAAATAGCAACACTTGCATTTGGCTGACTCTAGATTTCTCTATTAGTAGCTTTACGCTCTTTTATTCTCTGAGTTTGCAGCAGAATCTGATGACGTGTCATTAGAGAGAGAATGTGTCCTCCAATGTCTTAACTGGACAGTAGGCATTGATCCTGGGAGAACAGCCTGGTGACAATTACAGGCCTAGCAGGATGAGGGGGAGGGAGGTGAAGTGTGTGAGAGATCCTTTTGTCTTCGCACCACTTTGCGACCAAAATCAGGAGAAAGAGAAGAAGAAAATAAAGGAGACTGGTGAATAACAGCCTACAGTGTCAGAGATGACTCCAATCACCAGTTTCCCCATTAAAACCAGCAAACGAGCTCTGAAACTGAGGGACTGATGAGAGATGGAGTTTTGCATTAATGGCTGCCGCCAGGGCAACGGCAGGCCTGTGTTTACCTGTGCAGACTGCACGCCGCAGCGCTGACATGTCCACTGGTGTGATTCTAATGAGCCGCCAGCGTGATTTCACACAGCAGTTGGTGTGTGGGCACACAGCAAATCTGGTGAGCAGGCTTTCGGTGGACCGCGTCAGTGCACGGTTGGATCGCATACAGTGCAATCGTGCTAAAATTAATACTCACAAATGAGCGAGAAGATCTGTGAAGGGGAGTATGTTTGATTAGATACACTAATATATTTGATTAGATAACATGTTGCCTTTAAAGGGAGGAGAAAACGGTCATCACGTTAGATCTGGCTGGCTCTGCACACCAAAGGCTGCTGTACGACTTGCTACTTCTGATATTTGCCAAACTTTGGTCCATTAATTTAGATTTGCGATGTGTCTCCTCAGGCTAACATGTCTCTCCATCTGCCTGGACCTGGTGAAGCGCTGCTGCCTGCTCTACAAAGATCTGGTGTCCTTCACCATCATCCTCCAGCCAATCAAATCGCTGCTTTCCAACCACCTGACAGCCCAAACATTACCAGAGTTTCCACAGGTCGCTGCCGAAGGTGGTTTGTCACAACGACACCTGTCTCGGCCTTATTTTTAAGTGTTACTTTGTGCCACAGGAGCTTCACAAGGCGATCCTGAAGATCATCAACAGCGCTGACGTCGCTCACACTCGGCTGGTTTTCCAGAAGAAGAAACCCGTGCCTCTCAAGCTGCTCACACCAAAGGTTGTGGAAGTGTGAGTAACGTTGTTTCTCTGGGAGCTAAAATGTTCCGTGCTGCTGCCATCGTTTTAAAGCTTCCCTCCTCAGGTTGGATTACGGGAAGAAGCGCGGCTGCACCAGAGAGGAGAGGGAGAAGGAGCGACTGAAACACAAGTATAAGAAGGAGTTCAAGGGTGCTCTGAGGGAGCTCAGGAAGGACTCAAGCTTCCTGGCCAGAGAGAAGCTCAGTGAGGTCATCAAGAGGTGCGTCGAGAAACCGCAAATGTCCTCGTTAAAATGGCAAAGTGAAACCTGCTTACCTTTGTGTTCTTTGTGTTTCAGAGACACTGAGAGAAAGAGAAAGGTGAAGGAACTCTTTGGTAGCTTGGCCTCTCAGGAGGGGGAGTGGAAGGCCCTGAAGAGGAAGAAGATAAAGTAAATGTCCATATTTTCACCCGTCTGCCCATCACCTCTTCCAGCTTTCATCTTTAAAACATCTGGAACTGAACTCTATGTATTTTTTATTATAATTCAATTGGTAACCACACCAGTATCCATCACAAACTAAACCTGTTTTCTTGTTGCATCCATAATGCAGCAGCAATTTCAGGCTCAGTAATAAAGTAAACAAACAAAAAAAGAAAGTGTTGATAAAATGCTAATGCTGAAACCAAAATGTCCCTGTCTTCAATTGAATTGTCTCAACTACCTGTCTGACATCGTCAGAGCGGCGCGTCCTTCCTGCAGCCACCTGTAGGGGGCGGTGTATTCATCCAGCTTCATGTGCAGCGGGTCCTGCATCTGTGGGCCGAAGCTGCTGGCACGCTGCAGAAATAGACCTGCAGGGAAGCATGACAGAAATGTGGTTTAGACAATAAATTACATGGAGCAAATTTCACACTCAAAGTACAAAAAACCCCCAAATTAACCATAACGATCATGCGGTTGTCGTATGTTAAAAATATGTCTCTGATGGGAAAAAAACCACTTAGAAGCTGGGAGGAAATGCAGGCCTCTTAGGGTGGGATTCATGAGGAACAAATGGTCGTGACTCACATCTGATCAGACATCTTGAGCATGCAGAAACTATTTGTACAAACATGAGATTTCCTATCTACTCACGTGCGACAGGGCAGGAACTTTGATGTGGAAAACTTTTATCGCCGTTTAGCGTTTTATGTCTATCAGGCCTGTCCACGGAGACGCCTGGACCTCCTGCTGGAGTCCGAATGGCTGCCAGTTCATGAGCTTTGGTACAGCAGCACATGAGACTGCATTTTGCATTAGACTATTTTCTTAAGATGCAGAGGAGGAAAAAAAAAAAAGAAAGTGAATGAAAATGTAGAGCACAAGCGTTGCATGGAAGAAAACAAGAGTTTAGCTGAAGGCAGAGACGTTTGCTCCCTCTTAACGAGGCCCTGTCAAGGCCAGTGTGTTTTCTCGTCAGCCACAGGCGCGGTTATCTCTGCTTCACACACAAAAGACGCCTTCGCTCGGATGAAATCGGAAACGCTCCTTGCTGCAAAAATCCTTGGGTCAGGAACATGTCGCCTTCCGTCACGACACGTTATTAAATGATTTCAAAAATCTGATATATCAACAACACTGTGCAACAGCCGGACCAGGGACGTCCACACCATTCCCGGTCCTGTGTCTGCAGGTGTCTGTGCCAACCAATCAAGCAGACGCAGGTTGACCAATCAGCTGTCTGCAGACTCAGATCAGCTGATTCCACCAGTCTGGTGCTGTTGCCTGGCTGCAACCAAACCCTGCAGCCTCACAGCCCCTTCCTGGAAAAGTGGGGACGTCCCTGAACTAGACCCATACCTTATATACTGTACTGCTAGTCCATGTTGTCATAGCAACTAGTATAAAAAAAAGACTTAAAAATTAACATATTTGCAGAATTCATAATGATAATGTGGAAATGAGAAAACAGAAAAATCCTTTTGTTTATATATTTTTATTAAACACTTATCTCCGATGTGGTTTTGCATGCTCTTGGTTTTAGGTTCCCCTTTCAGCAAATTTAACATAAAAATACCGTATGAACGCACAAATAGCTCAACAATTCCAAATCCGGCACAAAATATACAGTGAGAGACAAAAATAGAGACCATCATTATGGATAAAACGGTCACTTTAAACTGTTCTTTCATCCTGGACAGACACTTTGGTGCTTTGATGTTTTGATTTCCATATTGGAGTTATGAAGGGAAAGACAAACACACCAGGCTAGATAACTTTCTCCTTGACAGATCACCACCATAGATGGCAGCTG
>BJFM01001415.1:0-11351 GCA_016586285.1 Arothron firmamentum
TCTTCTCTTATCTTCTCTTCTCTTCTCCTCTGCTCTCTTCTCCTCTCCTCTCCTCTCTTCTCTTCTCTTCTCTTCTCTTCTCTTCTCCTCTGCTCTCCTCTCCTCTGCTCTCCTCTCTTCTCTTCTCCTCTGCTCTCTTCTCTTCATTTCTCTTGTGTGACCTACACCAAAGCTCCAGCTCCACCATTCCAGCCGTCATCTCCATCACTGGAGTCATTGCTCATAAAAAATTCCTTCTGCGTTTGGAATGATCTTGATTTCATGCTGGACGGTTCTAAAAATAAAAGAAAAACTATACTTCCTCAGTGTCGGCTTTTCTCACAGATGCAGCTGTGTAACTTTGAGGAAACCACACCTCCGCCGGCCGTCCAGGCTCAGCAGACTCTCCTCCACAGTTTGCTGGAAGCTTCATCTGCATCTTCATTTGTCACCCGTCAGTGTTGAAAATTCCACCGGCCCCAATTTAGTTTTTCCTTTTTTGGACGAGTATTCAGTATTTTGGCTGGATCCAGATCAAACTTACAGGAACTAAGTGTGTGTGTGTGTGTGTGTGTGTGTGTGTGTGTGTGTGTGTGTGTGTGTGTGTATCCTGTATGTGTCCATTTATTGTGCAGTTATGCACACAGATGCTTAAATGGCTCCATCTCACAGTCCAGCCTATAACCAGACGGTAATCTGAGACAGCAGCAACAGTTCCTGAAAAATGTCATTAAAATCTGCTCAGAGATGTTGAAGTTGTGTTGCTAACAAGCATATGAACGGACACACACCACAAGCTCTTGGTGGAGGACATGAAGCTGAATTAAACTAAGTGAATCAAAGGGTGGGCTTTTAAAATATTAACGACCAACAGAAGGAAAAAAGGCTGACCAGTTTTTGCCGACTGAGGACGTGTTGGGAAGGACGTGATACTGACACCAAAACACACAGAAACAACGTGGAAAAGAATATTGAAATAGTTCAGGTCATTTTTTCTGTGGAATGAACCTCGAGCCAGAGCTGCAGCTGCAGAGGTCACACCTGCTCCCCAGTGACATGAACCTGAAATCAGTCCTCTTTTCCAACCTGGGTAGATTAAAAACGCCAGTTCCACCGCAGTTGTTTCATCATTTATGGGACTTTAAAGAGCTGGTTTCCTACCCTGAATGTGGCCATTGTGGCTACAGAACCACTGAATAATAAATAGGAATTTTTAAGTACAGATGGTACAAGGTTCACTGTCAGGGACAGTATACGAATTGAAAATGTTAATGTTAAAATTAACCACGTTATGCGGACTGAAATTCCCAAAAATGTCCTAAAAAAGGGAAGTACACACGTCTAAAATTGGCATTGTGACGTCCGGTAGAGGCGTTTTTCTGTGTTGTTGCTGAATGTGATCTCACCAGCCGACAAGAGGAGCATCAGAAGAAGCTCTCTCACCTCAACGGGCCAACGTTGCCTCTTAGAAAGCCGGAAAATTGCAGTGGCCATGAAAAGCCATTGCTGGGAGGTTTGCTCTTCCACTTCCAGCCTGATTCGATAATAAAGAGCCATCAGCTCTCGGAGGGGCAGGAGCGAGCGGCTGCAGCCGGCTCTGCTCTCTGCCCTGCCAAGAAGCAGCTCGTTTGCACCATCAACACCAGTTGAAACGCCAGTCACTCAATGGGAACACCGTCTGCCAACGCCAACAACAAGCAGGTTTAAAGTTTGTTTTTGAACAACCTGATCAATCAGAAACCCGATTCTAAAGAACGTTTTGCCTATTCTTTTGTAGCGACAATGAAAACCACTTGGTGTGAAGCTGCAGGCTGTTTTTCTACATGTCTCCTTGGTGTGTGAGGACACACTAAGGAGACATGTAGCGGCTCACCATCTACACCGGACTGGTCACACTGGTCCGTCAACAGTGTTTTGTCACACATCTTCCACAGACCACATGAAAAGTCTCCGCCTGATCGCTGCAGCACTTTCTTCACCTGGACCAGCATCCAGGCCGGTCTGGTGTCTTCTTGTGGATGAGCATTCGCAGCCACTGAGGCTCAGCTCACCTCCAGCTGATAAAACACCAAAACAGCCGGAGAATCCCGCACACCAAGCACGCTTGGTACAGAAGATGCAGCTTTGACTACAGTTGTTCATGTCCTTCTGTATATTTCAGTCGATCAGTTCATTAAAAAGAAGCAGCTGCTTCTTCATCAGTTTAGAAATGACGTTACAGCATTTTAGAATAAACCGACTGATTGACAGGCCGAGCTCGTTTGCTTTCGCTTCTGCATTAAGACGTTCAGTTATCATCCCAGATGACTTCATAGAGAATTGATATTTTTTGATTGTTTTCTTGCTGTGTCATGACCCTGTCCTCACCTTTGACATTTTTCCCCCCAACACAAACTAAACTAGCTGTGTATGTGTCATATCTTAAGTGACAATAACATATTCACCCGCACAGCTGATGACCTCAGACCAGAGGTGGGCAAACTGAGGCCCGGGGGCCACATGTGGTCCGATGAACTATGTAATCCGGCCCACAGAGCCTCACAATCATTCCTCCAAAAGCCAAATGAAGAGGGTTGTCAGCTTGATTGGTTAGAAAAAGGTTCAGGCCCCCCCTTCAGCTAGCATGCTAACATGTCCTCTCAAGAAGGTGGGGCCAAACATCATGTGCTCCATCATCCATCATCCATCTCTAGTTGGACCGATTTACAAAATATTTTCTCAGTCAATAGTCCATCAAGCAGGATTTGTAGCTAACCTCTGATCCTCATTGGGCGGTTAGTTTCCTGCACCACCTGACCGGCCCCTTCATCAAGATCTAGAACCCAACGTGGCCCTTCAGGCTGAATAAATGCCCTCCCCTGTCCCAGACGTATAGATGGAAATAAAGACCTGAGAGTCAGAACCCTTCAGACGGAGGTAATCACACAGAGAGGATGATTTAATGTCGTATCTGGAGCTATTAAGATGTTTTGGTGTTTCTTCACACTCAGTAGTTCGACCTTGGCACAACTGCTAAAAGCACAACGAGGAGCAGCTTGTTCCGCATCATGTGACTGCACATGAGGCTAGCCTGGGGCCAAACACTCTGCAAATTCAACTCCACTTACAGCCGCGTAGAGCAAGCGTATGTCGATGTTAAAGTCCTCAGACAGAGTTTTGTCTTTCTGGACCTGAGCTCTCCATCTGCTCATCTGACTTCTTGTGAAGGGGAACAATTTCTTACAGACAAAGTGAAGCCAACATGGCTGGATTACTGGTGACTCATCACTATAAAAAGGCTTGGAGGGGCTTCAAGGTGTTTGCATATTCTACATAATACACAGTTAGGAGAATTAGTCACCGGCTTAAAAGGCAGTCTGCAGGATGCATCTGCTTTTGTGTGGCATTGCAGTGTGTAATCAGGCACCACATGTTCATGGTAATCATCTTTATCACAAAGGAATTGGTGCCAACCACCTACAGAGTGGGAGGAAAAGCCCTGTGGGTAATACAGCGGTGAGTGTTTGACCGGGTTTGCTAACTTTCCTCTCAACGCCGCGCCCTGGACACAAACACGCCATAGCTCAGGGACAGCAGTCAAGGAAGGTTCAACGTGTGCTTCTTTATGTGCGCCCAGAACAATAAATCTAAACCTGTACATAAATATATATTAGACATTAGGGCTGCAGCAATCGATTATTTTACTCATCGACTATTCTATCGATTATTCTGGTGATTAATCAAGTAATTGGATAACAACTATACTGCCCACACTGCTACTTTTTTTAATTTTTTTACATCACTCTAACTTTATTGAAAAGCATCTGTAACGTTCTTGTTTCATTGAAGCTGCTCAAAATAATACAAACTTGGATACGGAGTTAATTAAACTGACTGCTTTTACAATTTAACTCACTGAAATTCGGGATTTAACAAACTCACTACAGCGCTTTATTTTCTGTGAATTATTATTATAATATAATTATCTTCAGCAAAAACATGCTAGCTAGCAGATTAGCCTTTCCACAGAGCGTAAACAGAGTGTGTTAGCTAGCAGACTTCTCTCCATCATGATCACACTGGTTTCTGTTAATTGCTGCTAATTATCGTTAGCTTAGCTGCTGTTTTGGGTCAGCTCTGTGGACTTTTAGCAGAGATGGATGTTTCCTTTGGAGCTGCAGCAGCAGCAGCAGCGTTGAGCTATTATGCTAAGCTAACTGCAGCTTCCAGTAGACACGCTGCTCTACCATTTCTTTTCTTTTTAATCTTAAATTCTTTGGCTCACATCGACCTTCAGTGACGCATCAGCAGCTGAAGCAGTGACAGAAATGAGGATCCATGCTAACACAGAAGTATAGTGGACCGAATTTAAACAAAGCTTTGACACAAATCATTTTTATGGAAGCTTTTTAGTCATCAAATTGCTCAAATTATTCGATGAATCCTTTCAGCTCTGTTATCATACCTTTTTGTGTTTTTTTAATCTAATGCACTTCTTCTCGCTGCAAGAAGGAACACAGGACTGTCTGAGATAATTAGGGGCGACACAATGTTTATGTAACCTCAATGCCTAACAAACCAGACACAATTATGCTCTGTGTGTCCCTGCGACCTGAGCCCTGTTCCATCAACGCAGAACGGCCAACCCGTGTCCCAGGGGTGAGCTTGGTTCTGCAGGGTGATGGCGAAAGGTGGGAGACTGGCCTGGGAGCCGGCAAGAGCCAGTTCTCTGCCCTCTCCCTCTGATGGGGGTTCATGCTCCCTAATTCCAAAGTGACAGGCCCTTCAGTGGAGAGGGAGCAGAGCCCCCAATTTCCGTCCCGACCCTATGGCAGGGGAAGCAAGAAAGCCAAATGCTGGGGTGGCAGACTTATTGTGGCCCAGTGTGAAAGAGTGGGGCAGGGGCCTCATTACAACGCTTAACTGCACTCACAGGCCCTCATTAACCCACCACACCAGTGACTCAAATCAAAACAGACAATAAAAGGGGGGGGCGCTGTTTGAATAAAGGCTTTCACTTTCAACAGTCTGGGACTGTCGGCATTGTGACACACAACTTTATTATGAGGCAAATAAACCGGCTTCTGTTAACGCTGCTGCAGGTCACGTGACATTTTCCCTCAAACACGTTGATGCTATTGTACTTTTTACATTCAAATTTTAATATGCAAACTGTCACAAAAGCATCATTGCGGCGTATCTTAGGTGGCTTTGTCATACACGCGCGCCCCCAGCGCAGACTGACGGATGGTGAAAAGTGAGGCTCGCAGCACATGTGCTGCTGTGGGACGTAAAGCTCAGCCTGCATCCTGCGCTGATGAGCGGGGGGGGGGGGCCTCGGCATGCCAAATTATGCGTTTCATAAAGACAATTAAAGAGCAAATCAATGCTGCTGCCTCTGTAAAGTAATTACAGACGTGGCCAACTTCAACCACAAGCCGCACAGTGGAACGCAGGGATGACTCCGGCAGCGTCGGACGAAGGATATACGGAGATTTTATATTTGTAGAAGACTTAACTGGAAGAAAACCCACCGTAGTGAAGCCGCCAACCTGGTTTTCATTAGGCCGCAGAACATTTTGTAATGTGTTTTAGTTTAGGACGCAGCTTATCCCAGTCTGCATATACAGTGTGGTTTCACTTTTTAAGGAACACCACAATCAAGTAGGTGGACGAAAAAGTAGCGGTAATGACACACTGATGAGGTCACAGCACAGAGATCAGCAGGCCATCACATTCTGCCCGTCACAGCGTCAGCAGAACGCTGCTCTTCAACTCCCAGCTCTGCATCTGCATACGTCAACATACAGGAGAGCAGCACGCTCCCTCAGGGGAGGTGCGTGCACCGCGCATGGCGTGCTTGTAAAGGAACGAGCGTGGTGAAGAGGCACCATCCACGGCCATGTGTGACAACAAAAATAGAGATGGATTAACAGGGAGAAGAGGAGAGGAGTGGAGGGAGGACGGAAGCACACAGGGAATATGAAGCGCAGGGAATGACAGATGGAGCCACTTACCAGCCTGGTTAGTGGTAATGTTGACGGAGGCGTACTGGGGGGAGTAGGGGCTCTGGTCTGACACTCCATTGACAGCCTGCACCTCAAATGTGTACTGTGTGTGGGCCAGCAGGTCGCTAATGTAGACCCGAGGTTCTGTCAGGCCCAGCTGACGGGGCAAGAACTGCACGTTGTCGCCACAGCGGGTGCAGCCTCCCCGTCCGCCGCCGCAGCTCTTACAGATGATGTTGAAGACCACGTCCTCGCGGCCCCCTGAATCCCGCGGAGGCAGCCACTCCAGCATCACCGAGGTTTCATTCACACTGGAGATAACGGACTGTGGCGCTGAAGGGACGGCTGAAAACACAGACGAGATTGAAAACACAAAGATTAATAACCTTTCATTAATATGCTAATGCGCTCTGCGCTCGTCGCTCTTCGCCTGTCTTACACCGGAGCCTCTGGGACCACCAGGTCTGGACTTTATATGCTTTGTTGTTTGCGAAACACCGCATCAGGATAGAGTAAATTGTATTATTTTGGCATTTATCCTCATCCATAATGGCATTAATACTGAGCCATTATTGGTTAAGAGGGCAGAATTACAATAACTACAGTATAAATGACTCCAGCACAAGATAAAAGAAAACACTAAAACACACAGATGCTACCGTCTCTGAGGGCTAAATCTATGGTCTCAGACAGGGCTGGGCAATTATTTAGCCTGCAGGGCCACATTGGGTTCTAGATCTTGATGAAGGGGCCATCCAGGTGGTGCAGGAAACCAACCCCCCATGAGGATCAGAGGTTAGCTAAAAATGCTGCTTGATGGACTATTGACTAAAAAGTAAATTGGTCCAACTAGAGATGGATGATGAAGCTCCAAATGATGTTTGGCCCCACCTTCTTGAGAGGACATGTTAGCATGCTAGGTGAAGGGGGGGTCTGAACCTTTTTCTAACCAAACAAGATGACTACCCTCTTTATTTGGCTTTTGGAGGAATGATTTTGAGGCTCTGCGGGCCGAATGAAATAGCTCATTGAGCCACATGTGGCCCCCGGGCCTCAGTTTGCCCACCTCTGGTGTAAGTGATGTTTTCCTCTCTGGATAATTATCTCCATTGTCTTCAGCTCCCCACTAGGTTTCAAATAAAGAGAAACCTGTTTGCCCTGAACAGCGACGCATCCCAGGGTGGAAACTTTCCACATGCTGCTCAGCGTTGAGTGACAGGCCAAACAAACAAACGCTAAGAACTGTTTACATTTTACAGCCATGTGCAGCTCATTATGGAAGATGTATCTACCAAGACTAATGAGATAAACATTTCCACTCCGCCCACAACATCCGAAATCTGAATCGATCACATCTTATTTAACCCCCCTTTAATTGGCGGCAATTAGCAGATCTCCGGCTCTGGAATTCCGCCCATTGGAGCAGCCTCCTTGGTGTCTCCAACAGTGTGTAGGGAAACATAACTCTTCCTTGGCATCTCCTTGATAGGAAGGAGGAACGGTGCTCTCCCCCCAGCCCATTAGCTGGCAGAGCGCACTGATGGGCCCGTTCCCTCGCTTTAATCAGGCATGGCCCTGCCGCACTTAATACGGCTGACGTGACGCTGCTGCTTTCTCATTCACAACAGCTGCTCAACTCCCAGAACCAGGCTTATGCAAATCTCCTTTGTTGGAGGCCACCAAATCTTTTCAACGGGCTGAGGAGCAGAGAGAAGAAAAAAGAATAGCAAAATGTTGAAAGGGGCTGTTTTTTTCCCCTCATCCCATTTTGTTTTAGCGAGACCACACTCTATGCAACAATCCCCCGTCTTCCTCACATAAAGACAACAATCTCTCACTTTCTATCAAGTTCTCTCTGCTTCGTTCCTCCCTTTACCCCTCCCGCCCGCACGTTGGCTTTGGTCTGTCCCTCAGGGTCTCACTCCACCTCTGTGCTGGCCTCAAATTCAAATTCAAATTCAGCTTCATTGGCATGACAAGAGATGGTCTTGCCCAGGCTTATTCTCAGTGGCTGGCCTTCCACAAAGCCACTTGCCCTGGCCCAGTAACCTCTGCGTCAGCGTGCAGTGCGGCCTGTGTGATCTTGAGGAGGGGCGGCCATCTTTGTGTGCTGGGGCACAGCTATGGACAGCAACACTATAGGCATGTCAGTGTCATGGCGGTGGAAGAGACAGCCCTGACAGGCTTCCTCTTTCTCTGCTCACACACTGACCACCACTGGCCCTTCATCCCAGGCCTCTCCCACTCATGCATGTGAAACGTGTCAAATATAAGATAACCTAAATCAAAGGAAAAGCTTTGTCAGACCACATTCACGTTTGAGGACAGGTGCACGCAGTAGTTTATGCGTCAGTACGTACTTGTGCAAGGCATCTGCAGAGGGTCCGAGTCGGTGCGATAGTATCCGTTCCGGCAAACGCAGTTCATGGCGCCTTCACTGGTGGTGCGGCTGTTGATGGGACACTGCATGCAGGGCTCGTCTCCTTGGGTTGGCTTGAAAAAGCCGGATGGGCAGGCTAAAGGACAGAGGTTCAAGGTAAAGACGGATGAGAATTCAAAACCCGGACTGTAACGTCAACATTAGGACAAGTGACACAAAATTGCAAATGCCAGGTCTGAAATTCCTGAAAATTCACAATTAAACTTTGTGAGAGAGCCACTGGTGGCTAACGTAGTTGGACTTTAAATGGAAGCCTGGTAACGTCTGCCGAGTGTTTGTGCGCTGAAAGCATGTCCAGCAAATGGAAGCAGGCTAAATAAGGGAAAGTCCGTACATTAAAAAGCAAATTAATGAAATTTCGATGATTTGACATTTCATTAAGCATCAGGTGACCTTAACCCAAAATATATGTACTATAAATACACCCAGTGCCACTGACATATATACATAAACACAGTACAGCGTCACGTGAACCTTCTCTCTGATGACGTGGTAGCATGTTTGCTTTCAGCCATTTATCAGGCCTGAGAATTGTCCAGCGTTCTCTGCTTCAGGTTGAGCGCCCTCAAGGAAAGAAGGTGGTTGCACTTGTTCTAGAAAGAAAGTTGAACTCCACTGCGGCTGCTGTTGAGTCCTGTATTTGTGCGTAAGTGTGGGTGCAACACATGCCTTCCACATCAGACTCCATGAAGCATCCGTCAATGCTGGGAGAGAAGCTCCGCTTTCTTCCAAATTCACAAACTCCCTTCTGATTCACACACGACCCAGAATAAGCAAGCCTCCAGTCGTTGCCCCCGTAGGGCCCCGTTCAGATCTGCTCTCACATTTTGAGCCAAATCTGCTAGTTTTGGTCCAGGTAACCCAGCTCCGTCTGAACCACCCATGTAGGAACAGGTAAGTAGAGGCGGCGAAGCCGCAGTTCAAATTCACAAATGAGAGGCCGTGGAAGCTGGAAGCCCTCAGGCCTGAACCAGCCTGATGCTTCTCTTTTTTAACAGCATAAAAAGCAGAAGAAAAAAAGAAAACATTCCCCTCCCTTGATGATACAGATCTAATATATTTCTTTTCAAAATATAAGATCATAAAAATATAGAAATAAATCATTATTGTTGTATTTGCTAACAGTAATAAAACAATCAATCTTACTCCACAAGAGAATTGCTTTTCCCAATTTTAATATGTTTCTAACTTGTAGCATGACGGGTCTGTACGTTGCAGAGTAATAAAATACAGCCACTACTTCATTCTGAGGCAGCTCAAAGCAATTACGCATCAACTGCAGCATCTGGAAAAGACAAGCATCCACAGCTGCAGTTTCCATCCCAAAGAGTTCATTAAAAATGAAGAATTAGGTTGGCTCCAACTTTAACATTTTTGACAAGCTTTTGTTAAATGCAAATATGTCAGACTGTTGATGGAACGTTGATTTTTCTTCTTTTTTTTGGTCTATTTTCCAAAAACATAATTGAAGTGAGTCTGAATCTCTTTTGCTGGGTATGAACTCAGGTTTCTTTTGTTGTTGTTCTTGATGGATGGAGGGAAAGGCTTTTAGGAGGGGGAAACGACAGGCCTGGACATTTGCACGACCAGCCGACGGGCTGAGCTGAGGCAACAGCTACGAGGGGAACCGGGATGAGGCGAAGGGCATCACAGGCGGCTTCACAGCGGCGTGATGCTGCGAAAGAGGCAGCGCAAAGAGGTAACGAAGGGTGGGGCAAAGATGGGAACAAAGAAGCATGAGGGGGCTGTCGGGAATGGCTGCGTTGGGGATTTTTCTTTTTTCCAGCCAGGGGATTCAGCGTACCCTGCCTGCCCTGACTGTACTGGACAGGCTGCAACACTGCAGCAGACTGCAAAACACTCTGGACAATGGGCTTGAAATCTGTATGTCGGGTAGATGAAAGAGCGCACAAAAGGCCACGTGGTGCCGGGATAACTGGTTCCCTTTAAAGGTCTGGTAGGTGAATGGAGACAAACCAGTCAACCAGTTTGTTACCTCTGCCAACGGAGGTGCCCAAGTGACAGCCGGCGTTTGTTTGACTCTAAAAGCTATGAACAGATCTTAATTTGAGTTTTTAGGAAATGTTGATAATGAGCTGAGGAACAGATGATTACATTTTGGTGATTTTTTGGATTCAGGAGGAGCCCTATATTACTACTGCCTATATGTGTGCAATAAATAGTAGCCGTTTCCAGGAGTTCCACCATGTCATCACTTCTAAGTCTTGATTCATTTAGTTTGAGGATTATTGCTGAAATCAAATGTTGAACTGGCTTCTATTTTGCTTGTAAAGTTTCCATTAATTGCAAAATCTACAAAATGTAATGGAGGTGATATAAAAGAATAAATATTGAAGAGGTTTTGTCTTGTAGTCATTATTATTTCAGTTATTTTCCATTTTCTCTTTGTGATTTATTAGAGAAACTGTGGAATCAGCTAACACCAGCAACACGACAGTGCAACATCAATATGGTACAGAGAATTAAACAGCACGGAGGTGAAAGAGAGCCTTGATTTTGTGGAAGTGAGCTTAGAACCGTTCAGAAGGACACTGATGTCATTGTCCTCTGATGGTGATTACTTGGTGAAAGTATTCAGGAATCTGTTGACAGATTTTAAGACTTGCAAAGTCAGCTAATGTCAAATGTGGAAAACAAAGATGTGGAGCGCTGATTAAAAACAGATCTGAGCTCTGATTCCCCTCCCTCGGTGTGGCCCTGCCTCCCCAGCTGCTGGATCTCCATCTCAGCTCAACCAGCTAAAGGCTGTTTTTGAACCTTCCTAAACTTCAGACATCCTCCTAGCAAGAAGGCTTAATTACTGCTGGAATATTCATTGACTACAGCTCCTCTTTCTTCCTTCTTACATACACATGTGCTCTAGGACACACACACACACACACACACACACACACACACACACACACACACACACACACACACAC
>BJFM01001415.1:11428-25129 GCA_016586285.1 Arothron firmamentum
ACACACACACACACACACACACACACACACACACACACACACACACACACACACACAGAGAACTACAACAAATGATGAAATGTCATCAAAAGGTCGACATCAAGGTCCAAATGAGCAGCTCCTCTCGACAGCCGATATTGACGAGTTTAACAACATTTGATGGAATAAATCAGACTTTGATAGAGGGTCTTTTTAGTAAAACTAAAAATAGAACTGCAAAAGCTCAAAGAGAGTTGCTTTTGATGGTGTTTGTCAACGTGAAACCAGGCAGTTTGCTAGTTATTTGCAGTCTTCCAAACCATCATAGCCAGAGGGGTTACAACTCATTCCAGACGTTTAAAGCTGTGTGTGACCATTTATGAGAAAGGTCAAACAAAACAAAACAAGTGTCACACAAAGATAGAGAGGATGGATGGACGGACGGACAGATGGATGGACTGTCGGACAGACAGAGAAAGCAGCAGTTTCAGCTGTGGGGCTAAAATAACTGTGGGTTGGAAACATTTCTGACATACACAAAGAATGACCAACCACAAAAAGGATGTTTGACATCTCTTCTTTGGTTGCCTAGCAACGCTGCACCAAAGTATCAGGTAAATATGGAGGTAATACATGTCAAGGCCACACCGATCTGGGAAAGGACGAGCGGAAATCAAAATTCTAATACCCATCCATTCTCTTTCACCCACACTCTTTCACGGGCACCACCGACAGAGGGACTCTTTGTACCCCAGTCTGTTGCACCACAACAGCAGCGCACTCTTCCCCCTCATCCCCACTTCCCCCTCTTTCAAGATCGAGTCCACCCTCCCCCAAAACGGGTCTATTTAATGAACACGCCATTAAAGAAGAGACCAGGGAGACAAAGACAAGCAAGGTGTGTGTGTGCATGTGCGTGTGTGTGTGTGTGTGTGAGAGAGAGAGAGAGAGAGAGAGAGAGAGAGAGAGAGAGAGAGCACGTGTGCTCGTGGTGTTCAGGGTGTGAAAGAGAAAAGGCTGCAGGGGTTGAAAGAAATCAGGGGTGTGAGGTTTTAGTGAGCACAGCAGGAAAAAGTGCTGAAAGGGGTGAAAATGGGGAGCGTCAGAGGCGCCGTGTGCGCACGTGTATGCCATATTTTCACCATTCCATTGTGACTAAAAATGCTGCAACAATGAGCTGTGTGCAGATTTGAGGCTCTGTGGGCTTTGGTGCGGCGCTGATGGGGCGATGACTGTGGGGACGGAGCAAAGGCTCCGACCAACGAATGAAAGAGCCACTGCAACACTGAAGCCGTTTTCACAACCCCAACACAACTGAAAACCATGACTGTGTCGCCAGTTTACATCCACAAACCAAGCAAAGTGAAAAGCGCACCACAGGACGGCGGTCACGCTGTGTGTCTGCTCCTCGGAGCGAGTGCACGCCAGCTTGTTTGCCCAATGCTGCAGGACTCCGACGAGAACACTCCGCTCCCTTGTTTGCCACACAGGGTCTCCGCAATTCAATTAGGAGCACGGCCCTACTCATCATCTAATTCAATCAGGCTTGTGTGAAAGCTATTAGACAACTGGCATTCGCTGCGCCCCTCATGCGCTGCACGCAAATGGGATATTCATTCCTCCCTCTAGGTTTTAATGTCTGCTGCAATTAACAGGTCTGGGACTTTGTGCAGCTCTTCAACACTGTGAGTAAAAGCAGTGTGGTGGCTAAAGCTGACCAGTCCTGACCTATGACCTCGGTAAATTGGGCTTCTAGAGATTTCCAGGAGAGAAGTAGGTTGGTGAAACGATTATTGCTAGCTAGCGCCACATCGCTCCAAACCACAGAAAACAAAGCAAGCAGGAAAAGTACTGGAGTTCTTTTACTGATGAGGTTTAACTTTCTGCTCTATGAACTCGAGCAGGAAATGGTGACCGACTTGGAGCAACGTAGCCGTCCAAAAGTCTGATTTTTAACTTGGAACACCTGGCATAAACGTAGCACATTCACATTTGCATAAAAGGGATATTAGGGCTGGAATAGGGAGGGCCACACTTTCACCCATCTGTGTAGCTCAGCCTTTAGCTTTAAGCTGCAACATCTCCGCAGTTGTCACCAGGCCCACCCAGCAGCCTTCAGCAGGCAGATTAGGGGCCACAGTGAGCAGCAGATTAGCTAGAAATGTGGGACACCGGGGAAATGAGCCCGTCTATGCGCAGGCTTCATAGCAGGGTCAGACTCAAAGCAAATGCAAACATGAACCGCATACTCAGAGGAACCTAAAACCAGAGCTAACACACACACACACACACACACACCCCTGTGCCTCTATCTTTGTGAGGACTTTCATAGGCGTATTGTATTACCCAGCCCCCTACTCTACCAATCCCAACTAACCCCTAAACCCTAACCCAGTTCTAACCCAACGATAAAACCAAGTCTTAACCCTTAAACAGACCTTTGAAGTTGCGAGGACCAGCCACCACACACACACACACACACACACACACACACACACACACACACACACACACACACACACACACCATTTTATTCTAACATAAACTACAACCCAGAGATACAGAGAACCCTCTGCTTTAAACTCTTCCTGGCAACAACCCAAACGACAATTTCAGCTGAAGCTTTAGCTCATTTGCAGCATTTATATAAGGCTCCCCATCGCAGGGCATGGTATTTACAAGGACAAAGAGAAGTGTGGAGCCCTATCGGAATGTCAGCAGCAGCTAAAAATACTCTGCTGGAAGGGTAATATTCATCTTGTTGCAACTGGTGTAAATTAATTTCCCACTAACTGACCTTAATTCTAATTAGTTCACAAGTGCACGACTGTGCAATGAGGCGTAGACGGTGTGAGGAAATCTGTGTATGAGTTCCAATAATAAATATCTAAAATGTTCATTTCCCTGATCTGTGCTCCTCCCTACATCACAGCAGACCAGGACAGCAAACATGTCGAAATTTGATCACCTTCCACCACAGAGCGCAGGCAGATGCCCCGCACTCCCCCATTTCTGTGGCGGGATTGTTCATTTCCACTGGGCAAAGTTTATGTGCGTCACTGTGACAGCGCAGCCAGAGTCCGGTTCCGGACCATGGCCCCTCATCGGCTCAGATGCAGCAGGGCAAAAACCTGTGAAAACCACCTTAACCACTGTGTTTCCACACCGACCGCTAACTCACATCTGCCAGGAGAGCAGCAAAGAGATAAAAGTACAACGTGGAGCCCTGGATGCTACATGGTAATAACGTCTGGAATTTGCAATGCACTCCCTTATTTTTCCACTTTTTCCTCCACCCATTTTCCTGCACAGTGGAGGAACGAAGCAAGTGCAGACTGGTGAGATTATAGGCGTGGAAGTCCCATGGAAAGAGCTACTGCATGATGGGACGTCACTGACAGCTTGTTGGCCTTGAGGACGTAGGTGTGCACCAGAGGACGCTAGTTCTGGCTGCGGATGGCTGCGCTGTGGCAGGCCGCCGCCCCTCCGTCAGCCTCGTCCTCCGTCTGAGATGCCTGGACAGCCTTCAGCCCGCACTTCACTTTAAAACGATGTGCATTTCCGTGTTTCAATGATGTCACCTAACGCACCTGATGTTAGATTATGTGACATCATGGCTCGGTTTTTCATAATGGGTGAAAAAAATGAATGAATGAGTCATTCAGTTAAATTCCTCTGCTGCTTGCAGGCCTAGGAAAACACCTGAGAGTGATGAAATAGCCTCATTTCCCTGACTCTTCACAAACAAGTACTTGCTCTATTTAATGGCTTAATTGTATCATTTTTGCAAAATGTTTACTTGCAAAATTCAAGACTTGCCTCACATTAATGAAAACCAAGCGTTCCTGTCTCAAAGGAAAAGCTCTTGTCTTTTCGCGTGGACCCGGGCCTGAATGGCCCTCTATCTATAGACGCAGCAAATGGTCAAACGAGTGTGATCGGAGCTCCGCCCACCTCACACTTTAGATTAGGGAAGACAAATTCAGCATTAACTACCTGCAAACTAGCAGGAGTGTTAGCAGCGTTATTATCCACAGCAAAGGTTCATGGTTGAAACTAAAGTGCCTCCCACAACAAGTCTGTGAAGGAGTCCTTTGAAAAATCGCATTTTGCATACCGCAGCCGGTGTAATTTTATAGTGAGCAGACACAGGAGGTGATATGTATGACATTTTTATGAGCTTTGACTGGTTCTCTCTCTGCTTGTGTCCTCTACACCCACAAATGTGCCCTTTCTCTGACAGACAGCAGCCTATGAAAGCAGCAGGAGCCGCCGGGATGCAAGTCTGCTTCCCCTCTTTGTTCCAGAGGCTGCACACAGGCCTCACAGCCCCAATCCCAGCTTCAGATGACCGTGACCACGGCCATGCTGATGATGCGCATACAGACGAGGTGTGAGGAGGAGGAACCCTGGGCAGAGAAAGGCAGAGGAAGAACAACGGTAGGAGAATACGTGTGAAAACAGGAGGCCGCTTTGAGTTTATGTATGTTGGCAGAGATAAATGCCCAGAAGAAAAGCCCAGGCTGTGAAGGCAACAGTCCGTGATGTTTGGATCTTATGCAGGTACACGTTAATCCCAGAGATGGAGGCTGATTCCAACCATCCCTGTCTGGTTTCAGCCGTCCAGGTAGCTGGTGTCCAGACCGCAGGTGACAGGAAGGGGAAGTCGGGGTCCACGGTCCTCTTCTGTGCATGCATTCAGATGGATGAAGTAACGGACAGAGGCAGCCACTGTTGGTGTCTGTGTTTGTAAAGGACAGCAGGGAGCGAAAGGAAACAAGGAGGAGTGAGAGAGAGAGAGAGACGCAGAGGAGAGGGAAGGGTGGGGGTGGGGGACATGGCCAGAATCCCAACAAAGGCAGCCCCCAGCCCAGCGACCGAGGCTCCCCAAGGTACAGTCGAGCTGATGGACAGGTGGCATAAAGGGCCTGTGTGTTGTCCAGTCAGAAGGGACAAAGGGGTGTCAGTCGAGAGGGAGGGACGGGGGAGACGGAAGGGATGGCGAGGAGCAGCTGGTGCCGAGTCCTGTAACCCTTTAACACTGAAAACACCACAAACAAAACACAAAAAACTCCCCTGAAGCCCTCCAGAAGTGTATCTGGAGGCTGGGATTCCAGATCCCCCCCGAGTCCGTTTATTAAAGATGAGATTAACTCGCCCGACCACAGACACTCAATGAGTTCTTCTATCTCTGCGATCGAGAGAGAATTAATAACAGCAGCTGTAATGTGCAGATTTCACAGAGATGCATGAGAGAAGGAAGGGCCCATCCCAGAATGAAGGCGCCGGCGAACCCAGTGGTTTGCTCTTTCTTCTCTGACTGATTTGTTGTTCTCGGCTCTCTCTACGTCGACTAATGAAAAGATAAAAATAAATGGCTGTCCAAAGCTCAACAGTAAGTCAAGAATTCACAGCTGAAAATAGGCGAGAAGTGACACACACCCAAGACGTGATGGAGCCATGTTGGAATGAGGAACACGCTCACACACAAAACATCTTTTTTCTGATATTTCAAAAACAGTTTCAAAATCACACGGGAAAAAAGAGACCAACTGTGTCTGCAGCAGTTATGCTGTCCTTCTCCAACAGCGTTTGATGCGTTCCATCAAAGCTGCTCACATTGTTTCCTCAGCATGAGGTTCAATTCAAGGAAATCCAGGGTCTTCAAGGACGTGAGTGATGACATTAAACCAACAGCAGTCAGTGCTTCTCACAGCTCGCAACTCCAGAGAAACTGTCAATTAGGCGCCATGAAAGTCCCACAAATTGGTGGACAAATATGACGTAGAAAGACGCCCTTCAAGTGGTTTCTGAGTTTGACCAACAAAGCAGAAGCAGTAGTTGTGGAGGGTTTTTAAAAAAATGTGATGGCCGATATGAAAGGATTTTTATGGTTTTACATGAACAACATAATCAAAGTAAGGTGGCAATATTCCACAGCAGAACTTCAGTGAAGCAGCGGCATTGAAAGAAGAAGCATGAGAAGAAACAGTCCTGGAGGCTGGAGGGCTTTCATGTGCAGAGAGAAGGGCCTCGTAGAGGAGGATCTGCAGGAGAACCACCCCACAGCTACACATGTGGACAGAATTGCTGGTACCCTTCTTTTAAAAATAATGATTTAACTTGTTTTGTTTTTTTTTAATTAAAATGAACTAGACAATGCTTTTGAAAGATGAGAGAAGACCCCAGCTGTCTCGGGTTTGAAGGTTGGCTTCTCCAGACTAAAGGTTTCAGCTCCTTCCCCAAGCGTTAGATGGACTTTCCATCAGGGCTCCAGAAGGCCGCTCCTGGAGTCTGACATGTTGCTGGCTGCTGATCTGCGTGGGGGTTTGGGGTCACTGTCTTGTTGGAGAAGCCGTGACTGACACCCAGCTTTTGGGTGCTGGGTACTGGGACTTCCCCATCGGTGCCAGTGGGGAGAGTCTCCTCTTCTCTGCACGCCTCGTCTTTGCGTCTCAGCACTGAGCTGATGTGGTGTGTGGTCTCATCTGTCCAAAGGACGTTCTTCCAGATGTTTTGTGGTCTGTCAATATGTATTTGGTGAGTTCCAACTTCACTTGTTGGTGATTGTGTCTTCTGCAGTCGTCTTCCATCAGGTCCACTTTGTCTCAAGCAGCAACAGATGGTGCAGATGGCCACTGATGTGTCCTGACCCTGAGGTTCACCCTGAAGCTCTGTGGAAGCCGTCCTGCATCTTTGCTTATCGTTAATATTATCCATCTATTCCGTTTGTCATCAATGTTTCTCTTGCTGCCACATCCAGAGAGGCTGGTCCTCTACACATGCACCCTAAAAGCTTGAGGAATATGGGCAACCTTATTTACATCGACCATAAAGGGCTTTCTTTCTTTCACAGAAGGGTCCAACCTATCAGGTGCTGCTGTCTGTAAGAACCTTCCACAACTTTTTTGCATAACCGGCCCTGACTGGGACGTATCAAGCCCTTCTTTCTCTTATATTAAAGATCTCATCCAAGCGTCTCGTCCTCTTTCAGCCAGCTCTCTGTGTTAAGCTGCTGTAGGCCTGGACCACTGAGGGGGACCTTTCCCTCCCGCTGAAAGAACTGTCTCTCTGTGCAGGTGGAGCTTCTGTCACTCCACCTCTCAGCTGGATTTCTGCTAGCTCTGTTAAGCGCTTCGAGACACCTTTGGCTGTGTTTTAGCGCTCTGCAAAGACAGGTTTGTTGATATGATATGCAAATATTGCAGGTAGTATGTCTTTAGTTGATATTTGAAGACATCCGTGGAGGGTTTGAAATCTGACATCAGGACAAGATAAAGCTAGTACTGTTAAAAGGAGCGTAAGCAGACCCCAAGAAATGTGAACAGCGGAAAGAGACGAAACAAATGACGCTTTAGATTTGTCACTGACGGACAGAGACCTGGGATCTCAGGCGGGTCATGTGCTTGCCCATCACGCCCTTCAGGACTCCATCCTTGACCCCTGTGGAAGAAGGGCTTGGCTGGCTCATCCCTCTTCCATCCGTGCTAATCAATGAAAGCGGCTGAGCCCATACCGGGGGGGGGGGACTAAGTACCCAGCTCACAGACAGAGAGACTGGGCCAATGATGTGGCAATGTGTGTACGGGGGGGACCTTGGAAAGACACTGTTACCTTGGCAACTTCACTGTTCTCCTCTTGTTAGAATTCTTTGCACCAATGCTGCTCGTCTCAAAGAATATTGCTTTTGGTGCAGTGAGGTCATTTCTCACGTCGGAAAGTTGGTGCAAACAATTGAAAGCATTGATTTGGACATCCAGCACGGTTGTGTGTGGAACAAATGATTCTGCCCCGATAAAGAAGCGCACTGCCATTAAAAAGCACCTGTTACAACTGCAGATGAATTTGCAACACGTCTGCATTGTGCTGCCAGTTGCGCAACCTGATTGTTTTTTTTTTCATTCTTTTAATTTTCATGACTTTTTAGAACATGTAAAGTGTTGGTAGAATCCATTTCAAGGCTGTTAAACAGTTCCAGCGTAAGTCTGAAGTCTCAGTGGGGGTAATCCTTTTTAGCATTTTGGTAAAAACAAGCACAGTTGCAGCTTATTTGTTATTCGTTATCTTCTCACCTCCACCACGGAGGTGCTGCCTCAGCCAGTGTTGGCTGTTTACGAACAAAATTACTCCAACAGTCAGAAACGGATTTTAAGGAAATTTTCCAGACAATGGGCCCATTGTTCCGGACCCCACAGGGACTTTGACCTTTGATCTTTCAAAGACCATAGACCAGGATCAAAGGCCAAGGGGCTTTAAACATAACGCAACCTCCTATGTCGCGTAACCTTTCATAGCCAATGCTTATGTACTCTAGCAGTTTGAGAGGAACCGAGCTGCTCGCAGACGTTTGAGCTCTCGAGTGCTTTTCTGGTTTTCCTTAAAACTGGTGGAATAAAAGAGCTCATCAGGGTGATGCGTTATGAGCACGGATAATGTAACTCATTACTGTAATTGCAAGTTCATCATTAATTAAATGTCAAAGTCAACAAAGAGCCTCCACTGGCAGGAGTTCACTAAACACTGCTGGCAAAAGGGCGTCAGTGCAGCCGCGCCGCAGGTCCAGCCCACAGCCAGGGGCCGCTCTGAGGAAGGGCCAGTTCGACACAGACGTTCTTCACCACCTCCTCAGTGCACTCAGTCATTGGGACAGAAGAAGCCCAACCATGCTGAAGTTCCCCTTTTCTGTATCTTTAGATATTAGAGTCAGCGGCTGCAGTTTGACAACAGAAATAAGAATGAGATCATACAAATGTTTATTAAAACACGTCGAGGACGTGTGAAGGACAGCCACCAAAGCCTGTGGGATTACGGAGGAGTCTGCACAGGTTGCATTTCGGCTCACTAAATCCACAAAAACTGCCTCGTGGCAGGCATAAATTCCACTCCAAATCAGAAGCGTAATTGATTAGAGCCGGTGCGTGCTTACCGCTCCAGACGTACGTACGGCACTCCGTCTCAGCACAACCTCGTCACATACATAACTGTAGAGATATGAAATTACCAACACGCCAGGAGAGCCGCGCTGCCTGAAGAGAGGGAGAGCGATGCCAACTAAGTATCAAGTTGGGGAAATACTTCATAAATCTAGTCTGCATTGCTTGCACATATTTAATGAAAAGTGACAGATTTTCCTTTAGCACAGCTTGGCTGGGCGGCTGCAGTCTCAGCTTATGTGCTGTGAGAGGACCGTGGATGAAAACTAGGACCCCCAATAAAAGCACGTGTGCTTTTCTAATATTTGGATATGGACGGAGGTCATTGCTGCCAAGTCCTCATGTTGTCCTTCAAACTGCTGCATTTTTCCCATTTAAAGCTCAGACATGTCGTTTGTGAGCTCCTGCTCCGGCTGCAGATGAGCCTGGGCCATTAATGGGCTGACGAGCCCAGACTGGGGCCACGATCCCACAAACGGGGCCCAGCTAAGGCCAGAAGCCCTCTGGTGCTCCCAGCCTGAGAAAAGCCTGAAGGCCAGAAAAAGAGCAGGACTTCAGATAAACATATCCATCCGTACGTCTAAGAAGGTTCCATTTTCCTCAAATACGTCATCATTCCAAAAACTGCATAAATCTGATGACAGATGGTTGCATAAATAAATATACAATACATACGTTCAAAAAATACCACAAATTAATGTTAGCATAAAGATGTCCCAACACACCAATGTCCCAAGTGTGTGAGTAAAGTGCAGCTGTACGCAGCGTATTGAAGATTTCAAGCAAAAGCCAAACTAGCGTGAGACAGCAACTGGTAACAAGATGGTAGCTGCTGGGGCCACAGTGGGAGGACACAGCAGAACATTTATGTGCCAAAAAAATTAAGAATTTCTAAAATCTACATATATTTATGGTATGTACTAAATATCTAAATATTAGTATCTTCCAAAAACATTGTCATTAAAGAGAAATTAAGGTGTGCTGCTTGGGAAAAAATGACATTTAACAAAATAATTAGATTTTTGGTCGGAAAATACGAGGTGAAAAGTGTGTGTCGTGGCACGTAACCTTAAAAGTCTTGGTTCCACGTCGGGGCCAGTTTCAGATTAAATATGGAGTTATTCAGAAAGCTGGTGCTGCTCATTGAGAAGATGGTAACAGCTGAGCAGCGCCTGCATGCTGCTCCGCTCCCAATGGCAACCTGAACTTTTATTTTCCACAAGCTGCTTTCAGTCAACAAGGTCTCCAAACCTCCTTCAGTGCCTTTTATAGCGTGTGGCCCTTTTTTAATTTAGCTTTTCAGGCAGTTGATTTTGTTGTGTGAATCACAACACAAGAAAAACACAAACCAGAAGAAGTTCTTAATACCTGTGGTAAATATAATCCCCAGAGTAAGCAGAGATGCTCGCTGGTGTGTTTAGATGATGTCATACTGAGATGGTTGGAGAAAAAAAACACACTCCACATGTGAAAATGTGCTGATCTCTCCCCTGTAAACAGCCAAACTGAGTGTGGAGAGACCACACAGCCTTCAGATCAGGGCACTAAAGCCAAACACTGATCCCAGCACGGAGCCAGCCGTTCCCAGGCATGGACTCTTTGTAGTCCCTAACACCGCCGGTGATGAATATCCTGTACAGAGGGGCTTGGACGTGAGCTTTCCTTTAAAGCTGCTGTCTGTGGGCCGCTGCTTTACTTGGCTCGTAAAGTCTACATTTCCATCCAGAGCAGACACATGTGTCTGAAATAGGAAATCCAAATCGGGCCTAAAGCAGCCCCAACATTATGCTTTCCCACGTCAGTAATTAGAATAATTTGTAGAGAGCACAATGATCTTCCACAGTGTTGAGCGTGGCCACGCTGGCTGCGTGTGGACCCGCGTGAAGAAGAAAGCTACAAAATAAGAAAACGTTCAGAATTGGGGGATTAAAGTTCAGGGTTTTTAGCGTTCTGCAAATATGCAATGTAGAAAATGGCCACTGGAAGTGGACTTTGGCCTAATAAAGTAGTTTCAGTGTTATAAATCGGAATATTTTTCAATCTGAAAGGCATCCTGCTGTCCGGGATTGTCAAATATCTGTTGCTGTGATATGCAGAGGAAGTGGTTGTTATTCTCCACACAAGGCAAAACGCAGCAGCTTTCTCATTAGCTCCGTGTTTATAGTCTCACCTCCTCCTCCTGCGTATAAATTCAGTACAAATCTGGAATCCCAGAGGCTTTAGATATAAACTGTGGGAAAGCAGCACTAATCACAAGACAGAAATTAAGAGGCAGGGGAGCAAAAACGTGGTTGAGCGTGGTGGGATTATCCTCACCCCGAACCAGTGGCACATCACAATCTCCTGGTTAGAATGAGGATCAGCCTGGAGAGGAGGAGAGAGGAGAGAGGAGGCCTTTGATCTTCCTCAGCACGGCATTAAAGGCACATCCTCTGGATGAACCCAGTTCTCTGCAGAAGCACGTCGAGCCGTACCTTTCAGCCCAAGCCTGGGGGATTCCACAGGAGACCCAAACAGCTCATTATATGGAGTAATTTTGATGCCCAAGGGGAGGGGGAAAGTTTTAGCATCCAGAAAATTCTGTAAGTCGTCCATTTACACAGCCGAGCCGTCCCCTTCAGCAACGCAAAACCCAAGGCCCATAAGCAGCTTCAACGGGTGCAGCACGCCTCTGCAGCCCAGAGAGGTTTCACCCATTATGGCTCGTCCCGTACAATTATGGGCTTGATTGAG
The DNA here is from genome assembly GCA_016586285.1 of Arothron firmamentum. NCBI lineage: Eukaryota > Metazoa > Chordata > Actinopteri > Tetraodontiformes > Tetraodontidae > Arothron > Arothron firmamentum. Next base: position 23,074 of record BJFM01001415.1, read on the forward strand.
AGCTGTGACAAACAACATCTGGAAAGCAGTGTAGAGCATGAGGTCCCGGAACAGGAGTTCCACAAGGCAGGAGGTGCACCAGCCTGAACGAAAGCTAACCTCTGGCCGTTTGTGTTACAGATACTCTCTGTCTGTTACGCAGTTTCTGCCTAAATGTTCTCATAAGCAGCATCTTTGGCCTTTTAGCAGTGACAATCAGATCAGGATCAACTGAAATTACTGCACTTAGGGGAGAAAAAAAAACCCTTTTGGCTGTGTTTGGAAGGCAGGTTTCACAAATTTCTGCCATCAGCGTCCGTCAAAGCTAGCCCTGTCGCCAGGAGCAGACGGAGCGCTGCAGTAGTTTCTGTCAAAGCACCGAGAAGCTTCTCCGTGGAACTTTCCTCCAGACGATGACAGGGACGTGCACGTCAGTCCTGCTTTTGCAGCCGGCAGCTTTCTAAACATCCAGAACCGGCAGCCAGGGAAAAGGAGCCGTCAATAAAAGGGTTAGGGTTTGATTTGGTTGGCGCTTTGGTTCAGGGTCTGACAGCCTCGCCAGGACACGCTGGCGTTAGCACACACACACACAGCCGGGACACGCTGGCGTTAGCACACACACACAGCCGGGACACGCTGGCGTTAGCACACACACACACATCGCTGTATCCGAGGACACTTTCCACTTGCTGCTCTTTCATATTTGCTTTCAGGGTCTGGAATTAGGAGTGAAGTCATTTGAGAAGAAGCATTTGATTTTCTCTGGAGACCAGCGCATGCACTTAGGAAACCTCAAATTTATTCCTTGGTAAGTCCCAGGAAGCAGAGATTCCTACAGACACATGCCAATTACATAAAAACACCTGAATTTTAAAGTGCCAAGCAGATGAAGTTGACACATACTGCAACCAAAGCTGAAAGAAGGTAAAAGGCAACATCACTACAGGCATGAACTGTCTGAAAGTACAGACGAGGATGTCTTCCTCAATTTGAGCAGAACTTTGGAGTCACAGGAACATCAGGACTTTAAATGTGCTGACCTCAGCTGACGGTCTGAGGCTGCTCATGGGCAGCAAAGGCCCAGGCTGCTGCTGATCCTGTTCTCTCTCATCCCTCCATTCAGGTCCATCGCTAGCTCACCCTGTCGTGAAGGCCTTCAGGCCGCCATCACCTGCCTGACTGAAGGCACAGCTGCCATCACTGCTGGCTGATGTTGCCATGGTAACGCTTAGCACATATTAACCATTAACCTTCGCTGTGAATAACAAGGCATCTATTTGCTGCTAATACTGCTGCTAGTTAGCAGGTAGTTAGTGGTGAATTTGTGTTCCTAGTCGACAGTGTTAGCGAACGATTTCGATATGGAGGCCGTGGGGGTTGGGGGGGGGGGGGGGTGCCCAGGATGGAGTGTCTGCTCCACGGCCAAAACAAGAGAGCGAGCGAACGCTCACACTTCAACTGTGAATTCATTCTGTCAGCAGCACCAACGTGGAGGGAAGTTGTTCAGCGAGCTTAATGGTGAGCAGATCCCTCCTCACAGGGTGGGAGCTGCAGCTCCAGGGCTCCTCTCGCCCAGCGTCAGGAGCAGATAAGCCTGCGCAGCTCTGCTAATGTAGGTCAGCCGCCCCAACACAACATTCCCCAATTTTCTCTCAATATTGCCCAAGTCCTCATGGTGAAGATCGCTGGGAAAGAAGGTCACTGATGCTCAGAGGGATTCACGCCGCTAACAGGAGCTCCATTGTTCCTCATCCTGCATCCAGGCAGATGCTTGAGTCCATTACGCTCTCCACTCACAAGCACTTCAACACAAGCTCACAAGGACATTGGCTAAACTGCAGCGTTCTGTGCGGGATCAGGGCGGCGCAGTCAGCCTTGTTGATCATAACAACGACCTTAGCGAGCACTCGCCAGCCGGCTTTCTTCTTCCTGAAACGCCGCCCTCACGCGTCCTGAGCTCCGCTGACAGATGGGGAAGGTGTTCCGAGCAGAGGGGGAGACCAGCAACCATGGGGGACAGAAGACGAGCGCACGCTGTCTGAAACATGGGGGGGGGGGGGGGGGGGGGGGGGGGGGG
>BJFM01001415.1:29713-41596 GCA_016586285.1 Arothron firmamentum
GGAGCTCAGGCCTAAAAAAGACCCCAAACAAAATGTGTTTTGATGGAGGGCCCCTCTCTGTCCTGTCACGGCCTCTTTGGCCTGCTTTCATCACAGCCAGCGGAGAGAAGCAAATGGGGCATAATAAGAGCCTAACGATCAGGCACCGAGTGTGAAATTAGAAGAAACGTCTTCATTTTCACAGCTCTCTGCTACGTCAGGGTGGTCATGTGTTCTCAGGACGGAGCATGGAGAAAACCCTGGTGAGATCAGTCAGGGCTCACGGGCTGCCCTCAAATGATGATGAAATTAAAAGGCGGCTGTTTCACCTTTTCTTTTTCCCATCAGCATCGGCCGTTTTCATAAAGTTGTATATTTAGTGAAATGATGGATGAACATCATCAGCACCATGATGGAAAAACCAGGGATTTCTCCCTCTGAACTGCTGAGAGACACAGAAATGGTTCAACTGGTTTAATCCACTAAAACCAGTAACCAGTGCTTGATGACTTTAGCTAAGCCACCAGACATGCTAGTTCTGTTCCTCGGTGCTACCGCAGAGAAAGAGGAAGCTTCAGAAGCAGCATGTCCCGATGCTAGCTGTCCAGCTCTAGTGAGGACGCACTGTCCCACCATTTTACATGTGTGCTATTGTACACATGCATTGACAGTTTAATTTAAAGCTCATGAAAAGGCTTACGCACAGAAGAAGAACAGATGCCGTGCAGCACCACACAGACACCAGTCAAAGTACCAGTTTAAAGCCATAACTGACGGCTGAGGTCAAAGAACTCTTCATTTTGTCCTCGTAAGCTGTTCTCCTTCATAGAGGGAGAAGCATAGCAGCGAACAGCCGACAAGCCTTCGAAAAGTCTCCTGCTATGTTGCACTAAAGCAGGGCCGGGCAGTCATTCAGCCTGAAGGGCCACGTTGGGTCCTGGATCTTGATGAAGGGGCCGGCCAGGTGGTGGGAAACCAACCCCCCCAATGAGGATCAGAGCTTAGCTACAAATGCTGTTAATAAAATTAAACTGGTCCAACTAGAGATGGATGATGAAGCAACAAATGATGTTTGGCCCCACCTTCTTGAGAGGTGGGGCCAAACATCAACATGTTAGCATGCTAGGTGAAGGGGGGTCTGAACCTTTTTCTAACCAATCAAGCTGACAACCCTCTGAATTTGGCTTTTGGAAGAATGATTGTGAGGCACTGCGGGCCGGATTAACTAGTTCACTGGGCCACATGTGGCCCCCGGGCCTCAGTTTGCCCACCTCTGCTCTAAAGGGAGTAGTGAGGAATTCCATCATTCCATCATTCCATCATTCATTCATTCCATCATTCATTCATTCATTCATTCATTTATTCATTCATTCATTCATTCATTTATTCATTTATTCATGCCACATGAAGCACAATCAAGTATTGATTACATTCATTTTGTTTTCTTGTCTTAATTAGCACCATCAAGCTGTCAGAACTCTGGTTCCGGTACACGTGCACGTCCAGGAAACAGCTGACATGCTGATGCTGCTGCAGGAAGCTTAGCACAGCTAATCTGCCGCTGGTTGTCAGCACACACCACAAAAGGGCATTGTTTCCACCTCTGCTTTTCATACTTTCTGTCGGGCAAACATGTCATAAACATGCACCACTGCCTGACGTAGACTGCAGCGCTCAGCTTTCTTTAAAGCAAGAATTATTCTTTAGAAAATGAAAAGGCTAAACAACAATTATAACAACATTAACACAACTCTTTCTAAGCGTGCATGCCTGTCAGTGTCAGCACACTTAAAATGCTACATCAATCATAATGTAATTATATAATTGAATTATAATACAAACCACAAATCACAGTCAAAAGAGTAGAATATGGGTTTGATGTTCACAAATGGAGAGAAGGAAGGATTTACTTCGAAAACAAAGTAATCTTGATCACATCTAGAGTGAAATTTTCAGTGTTCTTTTTTCATTTTTTTTTTTAACTTTACACGCTTGTAGCAAATTGTAACATCTCTTCTGTTCAGCTGAAGCTTTCGTGGCAGCCATGAGGCGCTGCTGCTGTCGGTGCTGCTGGGCGAGCAGGACCGGGACCCGTTAGCCCTAAAGCTCAGCTGGAGATCTGCACGGTGGCGCAGACTCACGCTGAGTTACGGAACCCCTCAACCAACAGGAGCTTTTTCATAAAATCCCTTTCAGCTCTGCAGGCTCAGCCATCCAGCTTGGAGATGATCAGGAAACCATGAAGTGGTTCTGCGTTGATAAAGTGTTATTATTGAACAAAAATGCTGCAGTCCATGGTTTTTTTCACGGCAAACACTTTTTATTCTCACCTTTAACCACGCACGACTCCAGGCATGTGCATATGTAGGTGTTTCTGAAAACAAACCTCTTCAGGGGGATTAGTAATCCCTTTACCCACACACAGAAAGCGGAAGGAGCGCATACGTCTGGCTGGCCTCCAACCATCCCTCCATTTTCTAGCAGACTGTATCCCGTAGCGGGGGGGAGAGGTCGCCAGCTCATCCAAGGACGAGCATATAGAAACAGACGAGCAGTCACACATTCACACCCAGAGCCGAGCCGTGGCTCATCTGTCCCCCAGATGCATGACTGTGGCCTGTGGGAGGAGTCCGGAGAGGAGCCACGCCCACACGGCCCCGCCCCCTGGCCACCGCGCTAACCAGCATGCTGCGCCTCTGGCTGCTAAAAGGAAGAATATCCTGATTGTAAAGAAAAGGGGGATATCACGTTTGCTTTGGAGAATTAAACCCTAATAGTGTGGAAAAACAAATCATCCCTGCGCTCTTTATACCGTAAGAAGCTGGTTTTATAGTCCTTCCTGGGGAGGTTTCCTATGACATTAAAGTGACAGGCGATCATAAAATACGCTGTAAAATAGCAGAGAAGAGCGACGGCCGACCGCCGCAACGCTTCCGCCCTGACATCAAGCCGGGTCCTGTTTGCTTTTCCACTGTGAGACGGTATCATGTATCAACCCAGAAGGCAGCTTACGAGCTGGCTGCTGCGGCACGCCGTTGGAGGCTCCTGATCCTCCATCTAAAGCCGCCAGGCCGCACATGTACGTGTGAGTGAAAGACAATAGCGGCTGTAAAGCCGTTCTACTGGGACCGGCTCTGCTTGCACACCTGTTGCCCCGGGCCACCAGGGACAAAGCATCGCCCTCGCTCTCACTCATCACCCTCCAGCGGGCCGCCCCTTCGGCCAGCCCAGTCGTACTGTCGTAAAACGGCGGTGCCCACGCTGATAAGGCAACTTATACCTGACCAAATCCAGCAGCTTAGGGGCTCCTTCACGTTTCACTCCTCCAGAGTCTGCATGTGCATGTGCATGTGCATGTGCATGTGCATGTGCATGTGCATGTGCACGTGCATGTGTGTGTGCGCGTGCAGCTGAGGAGGGGAAAAACAAAGGAAATAGGAGCAGAGCGCAAGCTGAAAAGTCGTCACACGTAACCTTTTAAGCAAAACCAAATGTGCAGATATTTGATTTGGAAAAATCCCACCGAGTGGGCCAGTCGCCACATGTTTCTGGAACAATGAGGATTCTCCCCGAGCTCAGAGGTCGCTGGCTCGCCCTCACTGCACTGAAGACTACAGCCGTTACCTGTGCACGCAACGCCCTTCTCTCAAGGTTTTTCTACGGAATCTGAGTGAACAGTGTGGATGTTTTTCCTCTCGGAGACCAAAGTGTGATAGGAAGCTTTCCTTGAAGGCAGCCTGGCTTCCTGCTGCAGGAGCCAAGGATCTCTGCCGCCTTTCTGCTACGACCGACTGGAGGAACTCGATAAGATGCCCTCAGGTCCAGCTGGATGAAGACGTCCTGAATTACTGCTCGACAAATTTGAAATTGCCTGATGGAAGCTTTGGCTGGAGCCAGATCTTCCCATCGCCTGCGCTCGCTCCTTCAGTCTGCACAAAAACAGGCAGCACGCTAGAAGATAATTCAAACCACCTTTAATACAAACCTCAGAAGTGTAAATAATTGAATCAAATCGGCAGCGGTTATTTGAAATGCGCCCAGCAAATAAGTCTGCAGCCGTTTTTTCTCCTCTGGGCTCGTTCTTCGATCCTGCGGTGGAGGAAAATGTCGAGAAGGCTGAGACTCTGGTTTTGGCTGGATTTAACTAGGCCTGGCTTGCATGTGGGTAAGTGGAACCAAAGCCTGGCACTCCATGTGGAAATACTTGCTGCAAATACCAACAGGGCCCAGTTGCACAAACGTGCACTTATCTTTACGTTTATTGATCGCCTTTGATGCTTTTTAAATTGCATGATAACACCCAATCCCGCATTAAATAATGTTACTAACATGCAAAAATAGTTGCCGCAGTGGAATTTTATCTTCAAATTGTAGAAAAATATTTTTTTCATCTTTAATTATGCCTCAAACTCATTATGAATTAAAACATCATAAAGTTAGATTTTAGAGGGAATTTCTGAGCTCACCTTTGCTCCACTTGTTATAAACACATGAAAAATGTTACCAAGACTCACAATAATTATGGTTCTGCATCAAAAAAATAGTCTCATGCAAAACTGATTACATTATGAGTTACATGTGTAATAATAACAATGTAATAATACACAGAGGAGGTCACTCACGCTATTGTCACTGGACCCTGACACAGGGTAGACCGTCCAGCCCAGCTCGGCCGTGGCTGTGGTGGAGTCCATGAGTGTCTCTGTGGGAAAAGGACAGACAGACAAGGACAGAATCAGACGGCGTCCCGACCATGTGACTCACGCTAACACGTACGACAGGAAGCACGCAAGTAAAGTCGACCTGTGGCGAGGAAGACGTGCACATCGGTGGCCTAAAGGCGTGTTCTTACCCAGAAACATTCACGGTGAAGCAGTTAAAGGAGGAATCAGAGGTTTGGGGGCATGTTTGGCTGTTTCTGAGGCTCCACTCATGGATGTGCAAAACAAGCTGCTCTTTTTGTTTTACTTATGATTCATTAAAGAGAAACCAGCCAAGAAAGAACGTCTCCTCCCTGCTGGCCTCCTCCAGCACTGTCAGCTGGAGGCGCCGCAGTCTCAAGGTCAGCGGCATCGACCTCGGTCAACCGTCTCCGGCGTCCAGTGAAAACAACCGGCTGGACAGGCGAATGTCCACAGCGCAGGGACGGCCCGTGTGTCCTGGGCTAGCTAGTGGACAGAAACGCCTCTGCTCGTCGGGGTCGAGGAAAATGTGCGTCCTGGCCCTGGGCGTAGCCTCCCCCCGCCCCTCCCCCGTCCCCGCTCCTCGTCCCCTGCGAGGCTGTGATGCGGCTGACGCCTTCCGCCTGCTGATGAGGCAGCATTCACCGCTCTCCTCCGTCGGTACTGAGCCGCAGCAGACGGAGCGTTCGCGGCGTCTCGAGTGTCAGCTGCAGCTCCAAAGCGCCGCGGCGAGATTGCAGAGGAGTCCCCAGCAAACGCTGCTCGCAGCAGCTCAGCGGGGGGCCCGGCCTGTCCTCAGGCTCCTCCGCAGTCGCTGGGAAAGATCGCGAACCGGTCGAAAGTAGGTCCCGCCACAGAGAAAAAGAAACTGCATATTTATTTATTTTGCTCCTTCTTTCTCTCTTTCCACAGATACTGGCTTTAATTAGGGACTTTTGTAAACTTCCTCCGTCGGTGTTAATATTCACCAGGCAAAGATTACCCGCTTTATTCAGTTATCACAGAGCTCAAATCAAATAATTACACAGGCTGCTCCTGTGGAGCCATTGATAAGCTCCAGAGCTGAGCTGCCTGCATGGCTGTTAGGCGGCGAAATGGTAATTATAGCCCATAATGATAATAATAATTAGCAGAGGAATAAAGTGAGAAGAATGAACTCCTATTGAGCTGCTTGAAGGAGTGTTGCTGGAAAGAATGCAGGTTTCCTCCTCTGCAGGAGAAGAAAAAGACGGGTGCAGCAACCCTTTAGCCGCCTTTCTCTTTTGCTCTTTTAATGTCAGTGTATCTTCCCACTTTACCTGGCTTTTCCTCCACCTCCTTGTTTACGTGCTGTCGTTCATCTCTCCCACAGACCTCCTTCCCTCCCCCTCCCTCTCTCTCTCTCTATCCGTCAAGCCCCATCTTGCTCCCTGGCTCATTGCTCCATCTGCTACCTTGGCTGGAAGGCTGGTGGCTCTTCTTGCGTCTGCCTCGCACCTTAGCGCTGCAGCCAGGCAGCCTTCTGGCGCTGGGCCAGTGCGGAACACCACCGCTGACGTACGGCGCGCTCCATCCACCTCCTTTAACGGGGCTTGTTCCTGGTCAGGGTCAGAAGGCTGCAGGAGCCTGGACGCAGCAGTCGTAGCTTTATTTCTCTTATATAAGCCGCTCTGCTGCTACCAACTCCAGGCTCTCCAGACTTGTTTAACCTATTTTCTGAGACAGTTAAACATCTCCTCTGCTCACACAAGTTCCTTTTTTTGCTTTAAAATATTTTCCAAACCAAAGAACTCTGTCATGACTGCTGGAATTTTTACTGCGATGATTTGGAAAATAACTGATTTCCCAATCCAGATGCAGATTTGAAAAATCTGGGACTTTCCTAGTGTTCCCCTTCAATGAGGATGCCTCGACTTTCACACTGATGTCTTCCTCCAAGACCCACGTTGTGGACACACTTGAACACTGAACACACAATCTTTGTATCTGCTAACTATTTCAGGACCTGCAGGAGTTCCAGGACCTGCAGGTGTTCCAGGACCTGCAGGTGTTCCAGGACCTGCAGGTGTTCCAGGACCTGCAGGTGAAGGCAGCAACCATGTCAGGCTGCCAACGCATACAAAGGAGAGCTTTTAAATATAAAATATGAATGTCCCGCGTTAAAATACTTTCTAAAAGTAATGTGGATGCTACAAATGGTAAATAATTGAAGGGTGGATGTGCTTTTGTCTTTTTTCAGACTTGATAGCCTCGACCGTGGCGAGTGTGATGAATATGCAACGAGATCCCAGTCTGAGAATAGCCCAGCAGGCAGAGAGCGCCGCCTCAGACACCCCCTGAGACGAGGACAGTCCAGCAGTGAGGGACAGAGGGCTCCCCAGCACACGGCTGAAGGCACACAAGGCAAAGTGGAGGGTGGGGTGTGTGTGTGTGTGTGTGTGTGTGTGTGTGTGCAGGTAAGACTGCTGCCCCAACACCTGCCTGCAGTGAGGGGTCACGTGACGCGGCTCTCAGCTTCCTGAAGGAAATGCTGTGTCTCTAAAGCATACAGACCTGCTCAGAGGACAGACAGGCAGACAGACAGACAGACAGGCAGGCAGGCAGGGAGGGAGGAAGTTAGCAAACGTATTCTTGTGCAGGCACTCATTTTCACCTCCCGCCAGCCTCTTGCTCAACATTTGCAGCTGCTTTACGATGCTGACTAAGCGTCCATGCCGCATGTCCAAAGGTCACGCAGGTCAGCCTCTGACAGACAGACAGACGGCCAATTAAGAGACAGATTTCTGCAGTTGGAGAGATGAATGAAGAAGCTCTGGTGACCAACGCACCCCTGCAGATGACGCAAGAAGGTCGTCGTTCCAAACAAAGGCTTGGAGCCGTTCACTCGTGCGCTGGTCGCCTCACTCAGCATAGGTCCCAATTAGCTCCCCTTTTTTCCTCAGAATTCTCAATTTAACAAACTGCTCTGCAGTTGTTTATTAGCAAGTCCAGCTTTAATCTCAGTCAGACATGCCTGTGCTGCTTAACTGCAGGCCCGAATAAAAAAAGCCCGTTTGGTGCTCGCAGCAGCGAGAGCCTCAGCCCAGCCTGGTGCTGCCTCCATTAGAGCCGCTCCAGGCGGCGCTGGTCCCAGCCTGCTGAGCAACACATGCGTTCGCTCACATTTCACCAAACACCTGAAACCAGAGCATTTGATGGCATATGTGAGCAGAGCGTGGAAGTCGGTCCAGTTGCAGAGTAACACGAGCAAGCTGTCGGGCTAAAACCAGAACCCGATACAGTGGCCCTCGCAGGGAAATCTGCACAGATTAAGAGACAAGGCAATGATACACCCATGAGGGGGCCGCTGCACAGACATGATTCATGGGTTTAATGATGGACGGAGCTACTGTATCGCCTTTTGGAAAGAAAAACAATGTTACATCTAGCGGGCAGACGGGGGCGTGGCCCCCGCCGCAGAGGAACTCTGCTCAACTTATCTGTCAGCAAAGGCGGGGTTCAGAGCAGCACGGCAGCGCTCCCACAGTCACGCCTGCCTGCTAAAAAAAAGATCTAGCGCTTTCAAACGCAACGGCCTTTGTGTTGCCCGCCGAGTTCGGCTTCACCACAACACCAGTGTTTTCTCTGGAAAAGGAAAACAAGTGAAGAATGCGAGAGAGAGAGAAGGGAAGAAGGAGCTGGCAGTGAAAACATGGCGCAGCGTTCACACATGCCAACGCAGAAGAGGCAGAGCTCCGGCTCGGAGCAGGCGCTGCTGACAGAACGGGGCAGCATGGCGGTCCGGAGGGGCTTCAAGCCCTCCACATCCAGCTGTGGTATCAGTTAAGCTGTCGGTAGCGCCAAGAAGCAACAGGCTAAACACTCCTGAAGAATCCAGACCCACTCCGGCTGTCTGAGCTTCGGGTTGCTTTCCGTGTGGCCTCAACAGCAGCGGCCTGTGCTGCTGGGTTCTTTGTTCAAAGCAGCGGTCCCCAAGCTTTTCCAGCAAGTGGGCCCCGCGGGCCGCACGCACCTTTTTAGCTAAATTTTGCTAAAAACAATGACTGAGAAAAACAATTGATCTTCAGACATTAATTAAAAGAGAAGGCTGGTGCTGCTTGGCAGAAGCTAGCTTCCGAAGGACGGGCACAACACTGCTCACAGACAGTAGAAGGGCGCCTTGCAGATGCTCATGCAATCTCCGCGGGCCGCACGGAAGGTTTCGCGGGCCGCAGGGATAGCCCTGGTTTTCCTAGGCGGGACGCACCTAATGTTAATTCAATCAGAGCCCCGCGGGCCACACCGAGAGGCCTCACGGGCCGCATGTGGCCCGCAGGCCACAGGTTGGGGACCCCTGGTTTAAAGCATCAGTACCAGGAGACTGTGATGTCCGAAAATGCTGACTAAATAAGTAGCTGCATATTTCATGGCTGATGCTAACAAAATAACCAACGGGGTTATGAGTGTATTTAAGATTATAACAAAAAAAAGAAAAGCAGCAAACACTTTAATCTGCAAACCAAATGTATCACATTTTTGTATTTACAAAATGAAAAAAAAAACAACATTCTTTTTCTCCATCTTTGAATAGAAAGGCATGTTGACACCTGGAAACATACGCTAGCTTCCCCAAGCCAGGTGTGTTTGTGCTGTCATTAGCGGGTGTAGGTGCATCATTGTCTGTGAGCGACACCACACTGAAAGCCTGCTCAGGCATGAGGAAGCCACGAGCACAACGGCCCTAGCGTGGTCCCCAAACCTCTGACGGCCTGATGAGAACTGTTTAACACATCAGCGCTTTTAAAACTCTGCCAGGGAAACTTTCTGTAAAAGTTGGTTCCATATTTTTATAAGCAGCCGTTAAAGACAGCGTGTGTGTAATTCAAACACAAGGACACACACACACACACACACATCTGTCCGAGCAACGTTTTAAATGCTACCTGAGCACTTTGTGATGGAAAGTCATCAGCGATGCACATACTCCTGCAGATCAACAGTTGTCTGGATGGAAATAATCCTCGCAAAATTCTGAATAAGGTTGTGAAATATAAACCCAGGAGCAGAAAAGCACCAGTGTGGGGTCAGCGCTGAGGCAGACAGGGCCCAGGCTGCGGGCGTGTCCCTATCTGGGCACAAATGAAAGCCCTCAGCGTCGTGACAGCCTGTCGCTGACGACTTTATTGGCTCCCAGCATCAGTCAAACTGCATCCACATAAATAACTTGTACCAAGTCAAGTGTTTAACTCTGGCAAACAAATGCTCTTTATGGTCCGTTCTCCATCCCTGTGAAGAACTTTGAAAGATCCTTTAAATCCGGCTGTAAATTCCTCTGCGGGCGTCTGGTGGGTTTTAGCCATTGGGTGTTTTCTGATAAGGGGACTTTATTGACGTGCAGGAGCTACGCTAGTGATAGCTAAGACCTAGCGGAGCAGCCGTCTAACAGGAAATCCTGCCTGTTTTTGCTGCAGAATATCTAAACCGGATCATGACGACAGCACACAAACAGCATGAACGAGATCATCGGTCCACTGCCTTCAGGTTATTGACTGAATTTCTGTTATATTCAAGATACTGAAGCACAGGCAATTTAAAAGAGCCTAAACAAGTGGGAAAAAAACAGACCTGTTTTGTTTGGCCCCCTGCGACCAAGCATTTCCACTAAATGAGTGAGACAGGTTCCGTTTATTCCTCATTTCACCGAAAAACTGTCTCCTTTCATGATTAAGTTAATCTCTCAAAACTGCAAAGTTCCAAAGACGGCAAATGAAATAAATATACACATATACTGTATGTCTGCGTGTCTGATAACTGAGGCCAGAGGCTCATCGCAACAATGTTGTGCGTTATGTGAATTTGTGGGTCAAACACAGCAAAACCAACTTGTTCTTGTATCCAAAACCGCCCTGGAGCTGCAGATGCTTCACCAAGTTGATATATTTCTCTACTTTTTTAATGAAACGGCGCATTTCTGCCCTCAGCATATTTTAACTGTAACCTTGACTGTATCTGTAAGGCCATTTCATTTCCAAATAATCTGCTTTAGAAATGACGGTAATAGAATTTTGAGAGTTCTTCTTCAGAGAAGGTCGGTCGCTTTCACTCGTGTTAGAAAAGGAGGAATAAATTCACTTAGTTGAATAAATTTAGTGGTTTCTGATTCCATGAAACAAGTAAACAAGCAAACAGGCTTCACGCTGGATGAAACTGAGCAGCAGCGCACAAACGCTGCAGACCAGGTGAAGAGAGCAGCAGAACCCACAGCAGCTCCGGCCAAACGGCGCTGCTATGACGACGCATCCAGTGTAGCTCTCATGTAGAAGACATTACAACGTGTGTCAGTCAGACGCCAGCTGGAGCCAAAGATCTGACGTCCTGTGCAGGCTGGTGAACCCAATATTCACCGAGTGATTCCCACTGTGGCTGCCTGATTCCCCAGCCCTGCTCCCCGCGCAGGCTGCCAGTATCTTCAGGATAGTGGGATTTCCAAAGCGTGCAGCTGGTTTCAGACAGGCCTGGACTGAGCCCGCAGCCCTGAGCTCCCACAACAACGGCCTCAGCGCCTTTAAGACGGAGCTCACATGAAAACATCAGGGCTTTGGAATGCTGCTGGTCAAAACGTGTCTGCGCCGTCAGAAACCTGCTCTGAGAGCCTGACGCAGCCGACCCGCATCAGATGCCCGACTCCGCCCGCAAACACGTCCTCCTCTTCCCCCTGCTGACGGAGCAGCTCAGGTGGAGACCTGAGGCAGCACCAGCCCCCAGACCTGAAGGCTGAGTAGCCGCTGCGCTCATCAGGTGGGGATTCCCTGAGGTTGCTCGCTACATCTGGGACTAATTACACTCGAGAGGAAACATCTGAAATGATGCGTGAGGTTCCTGACGGAGGCGGAGCTCAGAGCAGACGTGTGTGTCAGGGCAGCTGATGGGGCTTATCAGGGAAGGAGGGAGACCCGAGGCCGTGATGGCTGTTGTCACTGTCCCTGCAGCCATGGAGGAGCGCTGAAAGGAGCCAAGATAGTCCTCCTTGACAGTCGTCTCCAGGCACTCTGTCTGGCGATATCTCAGTTTATCTCTTCTTCTCTTATCTCTTCCAGCTGCTTTCTTTCTCTCCTCTTTCCTCCTTTGCTTCCTGCCTCTCCATACCTTCTTCTCTGCTCCACATGTGCGTCTCTAAATCACTGACAAGCGTCCAGAGGTCATCGTTCAAGGCCCGTGGCCCCCGGAGGACTTGAGCGGACCTCCTGAAAGCCGTGGAGGCTTT
>BJFM01001415.1:41632-59463 GCA_016586285.1 Arothron firmamentum
CACGGCTCTGTGAGCGGCTGTCTTTGATTGGGAGGAGTAGTGGTGGGGTCACCACCCCCTGGAGTTCTGGAAGGAGGACAGCGGGAGGCGGTAGGAGGTGCGACCTCAGCCCCACCGTTGCTGAGCTTCCTGCAGCACTGCTGGGACTCTGGCTGGACCCAGCTGCTGGACCAAGCTGCTGGATCCAGCTGCTGGATCCAGCTGCTGAATCCAGCTGCTGAAGCCAGCCTCAGCGTCAGTCTCAGTGCACGAGGACAGCCACCAACGTGTCCTCCGCTGCTGAAGGCCTCAGGCCATCAACAGTCCCCCTCATTCCAGACTCAGCAGCACAATGAAGGTTGCGTTGACCAACCGTGAGGGCACCTCCTTAATGGACCTTCTGCATCTGTCAGGCCAACATCATCTGGGGGCTGTTTAACACCAGTAAAGCACAAACAGAGCTAATGGTTTCACTGTGGAAGAGGAGAGGAGAAAGAGAGGGAACCAGCTAAAGTCCTTCCATTCTGCTGAACGGATGGAGCAACACCAGCAGACTGGTGTTCCTCACCAGCATCCGTCCTCACGTCCTCAGCTCCATCTGCATTCTTTACATCAACTCCGGAAGAGTCAGCGTTCATCAGTTGTTTTGGGGGACGGAAAAAAAAAGAGTTTTCCCAATAAAGGTCAGGGAAAAACACAGGATCAACCATTTCAAGCTGGGGCACTGGCTAGACCCAGACCACAAGAACACAGAGCATGTCCTCAACTGTTCACACACACACACACACACACACACACACACACACACACACACACACACACACACACACACACACACACACACACACACACACACACACACATCCATCCGTCCCTAGGAAAGAACTTTGCCTGGTATGAATTAGAGGTAAGAACAGAGTGAACTGGAGGTGAAGACAGCACTTGAGCTGAAAGGCTGCTCAGCCCGATGATCTGCTGGCTCCAGAGGTCTTGGGCGTGGGGTCGGTCCAGATTTATCTGCCTTTCACACACTCAGACGCATGCTTGCTTTGTCTTCCGAGGTGAGCAGAGGCCATCCGTCTTCAGCGAGCTCCACAGGCGTGTGAAGCCTGTCTGTGGAATGCAAAGTCCTCCGTCTTCTGCAGAAAGGCACCGAGCGAGTGTTTGTCCTGCAGCCGCTCAGCCTGACAGAGGACTTTGGTTCTCTTATCTCCTCGATGGCCAAAGCGCCCAAGTGTTTTCAGTGTTTGCGCGACCTTGGGTGTGACTTCTATGGCCGTGTTTACTGGCGACTCAGATCAAAGGTAGATTGCTCAAAGGTAGTTAAACGAGGGATATTTCCTCCTCTGACAGGTGAGGTGGGAGAAAGAAGTGTGGAGCGGAGGGGGGAGGTGAGGAGCAGAAAGTGTCCGATTGACTGATTTGCTTGGCGTGTCAATGCCGAAGACTTGGCACGGCGGAGTAAACGCCTGTTGCTATGGTAACCGGTCTGCAGGGTCTCGAGGTATAATGGGGAGTGTGTCATTTAAAGTGAAGGATGACTTCATCGGGCCTAATCCAGACAGCACTGTTTAACAGAAGGAAGCAATAAAGGAGGCGCTTATCTGAGGGGCCGATAAGCCTGCTCAGCTAGACAGAGCAGTTGCATTCCTCAAGGCCCGGACGTGTGCTGCACGGCGGTCCGGACCACCATCTGAGGCCCCGCTGCCTGACGTCGCTCTGGTGCACATTTATAAACTGTGAAAGAATGATTTTGATCACTTGTTATTGTTGAACCTGACTGCCAGACAAAAAAAAACAAAAAAAACAACAGTTTGAGGAGCAGCAAATCATTTTCCCACTGACTGACTACAGTTTTCCCTAAAAACATCTTTATTACTACTATTACTGTTACTTACTGTTACCGTTGTTGTGAATTTCAATAAGAATGACAATAATTACTTTAAAAAGAGTACTTCTGTGAGATGTTTAAATATTGTAATATCACCACATTGTCTCAGTTGGTGCAGCTCACGGTTGGAGTGAAGCCTGTTGTTGTTGTTGTTGTTGTTGTTGCAGTTAGCTT
This sequence comes from Arothron firmamentum, assembly GCA_016586285.1. NCBI lineage: Eukaryota > Metazoa > Chordata > Actinopteri > Tetraodontiformes > Tetraodontidae > Arothron > Arothron firmamentum. Next base: position 43,677 of record BJFM01001415.1, read on the forward strand.
AGCTTAGCTTAGCAGAAGCAAAGGTGATTGTTAAAGCCATCGTCACACAACTTTGACAGAGAGACATCGTTAGGTGGGAAAGAAGACTGGACGAGGAAAACGAAGCGCCCCAAACCACAAACCAAGGTAGGTGTGGGAACGAAAAGGAAGAATCTGATAGGCAAACAGAGGGATGGAGAGACGGAGCGAAAGCCCGGCCAACTGAAGGACAGAGGAAGAGCTGCACAGGAGGGCTGAGCGGCTGGTGTGCTAATCAGTCCTCCCTGCAGCTCCCAGTGGGTGAGGTGCCTTCGTTGGCAGCCATTCGCCCCCCCAACCACCTTCCATCCATACCTGGGCCGACTGGTGAGAGGGCAGGAGTGGAGGAGTGGAGAGCAGGCAGCACCTGGCCCCCTCCAGGTGCTGGAGGAGGAACCAGCAGGTGATCCCTCAAGAACTCCAGCCAAGCAGCAACAAGGGTGTGTGTGTGTGTATTATTTGTTGTATTTCAGGTGCGCACCAGCCTGTTTAGCGGCCCGCCCCAGCAGCCTGTGGAGCGGCCCACCCCAGCAGCCCGCCCCAGCACCAATCATTCAAACCCAAACACAAAATGAAGCATCTGACAAAGTGTGAGTGACAGTTTGAGAGCTGATGAGTTAGCGGAGTCCTTCCTGTCATCAGAGGAGCTCCTGGTGCTTCATCACGCTGCGATTTCACCTCAGCCAGCAAAAACAAGTCACATGACATGACTGGATCCCACCAGTTGGGTTTTTCGCTGAATAAAACGCCATGAGGGGGATAAATGCAGCAGGAAGTGGGGCTGAATGTGTGTGTTTGAGTGTGTGGGGTCTTTGAAGCCTTCGTGCTAGTTTACAGGCTGAAATCACGCTTGGGACGTGCGTGCGCCCCTCCTCCAATCCTGCCACGGCTGACAGAGGGTCAACTTCTTTTAGGCATCTGTGTTTTATTGTCAGTCATGCCTGTTGCGCGTGTGGGTGGCCACATGCACGTGCGCAGTTAAAAGTTACGAGCGGAGAGTGCACAGGTGTGTGTACAAATAGGTGCTTGCATGACCGTGTGGCGTGTAAGCTAAAGGAGTTAGCTTCTAAAGCCTTTTCGGGGTGTTTGTGTGGGGGGAGCAGGGATCTCAGGGGTCCCTCTCCGTGCACGTGATGACTTGCCAGGTCACGTGACCGCTGGTTCTCACAGAGACGCTGGCTAGGCAGAAACAAGTGGGCAGCGTGTTAGGACAACATGCCTGGCTCATTGTTTCTGGAGGGCGCCTCGCCGCTGAATGCAAACAAATCAATGCTGGAAACAACAGCCTCGTCAACAGGCGCGCACACACAGCGGCCTGGAGAGGAGCGCACACAGGCAGCACTGTGGCCCCGGCCCTCTGGGAACGCACCAGCCCAACGGAAGGGCCCGCTCGCCTCCCGGCTTTCTGCTCCTTCATTTGCCTGGTTCTCATGGCGTCCAGGGAATGGAACGTACGCCCGATCTGCCGCTAGCGTCTTTCCTAGCATCGCTTTGCTAACTGAGGCGTAAAGGTCCTGCTCAGGATGTTTGATATGTCTGAGATTCTGCAATTATTAAGTGTTTGCTCCCAATCTTAACTTCAGAGAAGTCCAACTCAAGGAGAGGCAGAAGATCTTGAAGATACTTAAGCGTCATCCAGGGTAGCACAAATAAAGGCTAACATGGGCCTGAGTTATCTGAAAAATCCAGGACTGAAGCAATCGATTATTTTAGCCATCGAGTATTCTACCGATTATTCTGGCGATTAATCGAGTAATCGGATAAGAAGTAGACTGCACACACTACGACTTTTTTAACATCACTCTAACTTTATAGAAAAGCATCCATAACATTCTTGCTCTGTTGAAGCTGCTCAAATGATTAAAGTTGTGAATCAGCCTTTCCACAGAGCGTAAACAGAGTGTGTTAGCTAGCAGACTTCTCTCCATCATGATCACACTGGTTTCTGTTAATTGCTGCTAATTATCGTTAGCTTAGCTGCTGTTTTGGGTCAGCTCTGTGGACTTTTAGCAGAGATGGATGTTTCCTTTGGAGCTGCTGCAGCAGCAGCGTTGAGCTATTATGCTAAGCTAACTGCAGCTACCAGTAGACACGTTGTTCTACCATTTCTTTTCTTTTTAATCTTAAATTCTTTGGCTCACATCGACCTTCAGTGACGCATCAGCAGCTGAAGCAGTGACAGAAATGAGGATCCATGCTAACACAGAAGTATAGTGGACCGAATTTAAACAAAGCTTCAACACAAATAATGCTTATGAAACCTTTTTAGTCATCAAATTACTTGCAGTATTTGATGAATCGTTTCAGCAAAAGAAAATTCCATTCCATTATTTTGATACGTCTGAAAGAACCATATAACAGGGTCAACGTCTGCCAAACCAAACGCTGCTGTGGTGCAGAGGACAACTCTGCAGCTACAGACGGAAATCTAGAAATGATTCTAAGAACTGCTCCAAACGGCTGGCTCCATCAACAATATTTGCCTTCATGCTTCATGATTCCCCTTGCAAGGCTGCCCACGGTTCCATATGTTGTTGTGAAAGCAAAGGAGCCGAAGAGGCATTAATGGTGAAAAAAAGGCAAGAGTGAAAACAGCAGCCATGTTTACAGGACGATAACGGACAAAGGAATCAAACATCGGATAATCTGCAGATTCATTGCTATTATGAGGCACTAGCAGCATCATTTTGGCAGAGTAGAAATACATAGGCTAGATAATAACGCTAATAACAACAGCAATATTAAAAATACTACAAAAATAATATGTTTGTCAACATGAACTGAAATATTCCTGTTATTTCGCTTCACAGTTTACAAAAGAGTGATTGTTGCATGTCTAAACATCACAAACACACCATTTTGACTGCGGTGTTTTGCATAATGATTTCTACACATCCCACACACACACACACACACACACACTCACACACACACACAGTGATCCAAAGTAGGGATCCACTTCTCAGATTACTGATGGAAGTGTGTGTTTCGTGGCTTTGACCACATCTCTAAACTCAAGAAACCTTTGAAACGATGTGTTGTGAGACACATTTAATCTGTCAACGGTACCGACGACTTTCACACACAGGATCTGGATATAAATCGGCTGAGATGGCCAAAGTCACCGGGTGGGGAGTCATTTCAGAGCTGCGAGCTGGGCCGGTTGATCGCAGCTGAATGAATAAAGGGGTTCTGGTAAAACTCTGGGAAAAAAGGGAGCTGTGATTACAAGGGTTACCTTTATTTCCACCCAGCTCAGCGATTCCCAAGGGCACGGAGCGGGCCTGTCGAGGACATTGTTGGACGAGTCCTCTGTGGAAGCGGGTGCCTCTCCTTCCCTGGTGACCCGAGAGTGTCGGGGCGCTGGCTGAATAAGCAGCTCCATCCAGCACATTCAGACGAGGGCGGAAAGGTTAATTGAACCTCTGTGCTGCGCCTTCCTCTGTGTAATTTAGTGTGATTAATGCACGGAGGTTACTGTCAGACCCATTTACTAAGTGTCCAAAGCGCCAAGCAATTAACCACATCTGCAAAAGCGTGTTTGGAAGTGATCAGGCCGGGGGGAACACAGAGGCTCTGTCTTCAGGAGCCACCGGTACCTCTGCTTCAGGGCCACACTTCCACATCTGAGAGTCCAACAAGCTCAGAGGAGGACGCTTTTGTGGCCTCCAGACCAGCACAGCGACATCCAAGTCAAACCTTTCCAGTGGTTTTTTTTTTTGCTTTTTCCTTCTGTCGGTCTCACCCTGCTCTTGATGTCAACTGTTGCTGCAATTGGTGTGAAAGTGCGCCTGTCAAGAAAATGAGCCTGTTAACGTGGCAGAATTAGAGGAGGACTCCGAAAAACAAGGACTTACAAACATGCTGGGAGAGTCCTCAAGTCTTTGCTCTGGAGCTTCTTCAAACTCTAATGGAGCCTCTGTCTTTGGCTGATGTGAAGAGTGAAATGTCTCCGCCTGCCTGGTGTCATGTCTTATCTCTGGGAGAGGGTTTGTGTGCACGCATTCATTCTTGTGTGTATTCTCTCTGTTGAGACGTGCGCCTGCATACTTTAAGCACATCCAGCCAGCCAGCATGTGTGTGTGTGTGTGTGTGTGTGTGTGTGTGTGTGTGTGTGTGTGTGTGTGTGTGTGTGTGTGTGTGTGTGTGTGTGTGTGTGTGTGTGTGTGTGTGTGTGCTCTTCCATAAGAGCAAATTCTCTCTTTTTTTGTTTTCTATTAGCAACGAGCATGAAAAACTTGTGATCAGGTTTGCCAGTCAAGGTCACTTGGTTGGAGGTCTTTCTTTGGTTTGAACACTTCTCAATCCATTCACACACACACAAGAACTACTGTGTGTATTTTATTTTCTGCAGTCTGAATCTGTTTTGGGGGCTTGTTCTCACGTGTAAAGGTCATCACCTTAGCAAGACAGTAGATAGACGAATTGTGACTTTTACATCAGTTACTTTGCGGCTTTGAATAATGTGTGTTTCATTTCAAAAATGAAAGTGACTGTCATCTGAGGGCACCAGTCAGTAAGCGTTTGTGAGTTTGTGAGTTTATGGGCCCCATTACAGCCTTTGAGGCCTTGCTCATCGTGGAATTGTTAAAATACACACATCCACAGCACTGAAGCTTCAGGAAGTAGTTTTACATGACAGCAGTCGGAATGAAACTGGAAACGCGTTAGCGCAGCTGAAATCGATGCTGTTTACACAGACCCATCAGTCCGGTGGGAGGAAATGTTGTGCAGAGCCCTGCATCAAGCGCTGGCCCACAAGCTCTCCAGCCGGTACACAGATACAGAGCTGAGCACCAAGGCTAGCTTCTGCTTAGGGCCACCATGACGCCGCTGAGCTAGTTTGCTTTGGTGCTGTCAAAGACGCGCTGAAACGTTGCTGTTTGGTGCGTTGTGAGCGGTTCATTGTGTGCATGTGCAACACACAGAATCCCACTTCAGTCGTTCCACTTGGGAAGAATTCAGTGCTGCCGTGACCCCCCCAGACGAACAAGTGCACTGCTTCTAATCGCGACGCTACGCACAGAATTGACAAAGATGCGGTTGTGTGTTAACGCGGATGTCGGATGACGGGTTTGAGCACAGCCAACGGTTGGCAGCGGCTCGTGTGCTGGTGCAGAGAATCAAACAAGATCTTCAAGATTGCGCTCTTCAAAGCCTCGAAGGAGCTTTAGTCGTCCTCCACACTGAAGATCAGGAAGCAACTACTTGGCTCAAGGATGTTTTATTCGCTGGATAATAGCAGCCAAGAAAAGGAAGCTCATTTAGCAGCAAATGTTTGTTTGCGTTTCATTTTAAAGACTCCAGAATTCATTAGTTTAGCTGTTGACAGGAAACAACAAACCGTTAAACTGCCCGACGACAGAGTTTAAGTTCAACCAGACCAAGAAAGCCATATTTTTAAAAAAATAACCAAAAGGAAAGGCTCCCTGATGAGGAGCGGCACGACCACCACTAAGGAACGGGAAGTCTTTCAGAGAAATAACAACAGTTCTTTTCCTGCAGTTGTTTCATGACTTATTTTTTGAGCTCTACAAAGCAGAAGCATGCTGAAAAGGATTAGTCATTTCTAGAACATTCTTGCTTACTGGAACTGGGTCTACAATCGCAGCTTGTCCTCGGTTCTCTGACACAAAAGATTTTGGAGAGGAGCATTGGGAACACTTGAAAACATCTCTCCATTTTGTCTTTTCTCACACTCTTCCTGTCTTTTGATTTGCACTTCCACAAAGGCAGTCAAAATGCAAAAATGTTTGACCATTCCGCAGCCGTGCCTCTTCTGCAAAAACTTCTGGGCTCAGTCTTTGTTCCATAAATACCTTCATGTCTTTCAGAGCCTTTTCCTTCAAACCGAATCCAAAATCACCATCCCAGACAAGCCTTAGTCTTCATTGTACACAGCTTCCACTCTAGTTCCCAAGATTAGGCAAATGAGCTCCCCAGCACTCTATAGCCAGCAAAGTAGGCCCCCCTGCCTTTGTCAAAACCATTCCTCACACCCCCAAACACACCAAAAATGCACTTAATGTATACATTTTATGAAAAAGAATGATCTGAAATGAAATGATCTGCTCGTATTTCAACGCATTCAATTCATCAATAAGGTCCTTGCAGCTCCCCGTCAATTACAAATCAAGATTTTGGAAAAAAAAAATGCCTTAACTGAGCCGTAGAAAGCACTCCCTCACATTTAATACCAACGCAAATAACCAGAAACAGAAGGCTAGTTTGGTATCTGTGGCCTCGGACGTGCAGGGTGTGTATTATAAACCGCTTCATGCAGAAACAGGAGGGAAAAAGCTGTCTGCCACATCAGCACAAGCATGAACACTGCTGCTCACATAAAGACAGAAATTTCACATACGTCCAGAATAATTCTAATTAATGCCCAACATGACGTGAGTGCATTGCATCGCCTTTCCTACATCACTTACACTGTATTTATCTATTAATTCATTCATATTAATTTATGTATTAATTCATGGTTAAATTGTTATAAACCTGTATGGAAAATGTATATAGATTCAAACTTGAGCAAAGAACAGCAATATAATGCAGTAATGATAACATAGTGCATTGTGTATTCACCCAGCGGTGCTTTCTGATTGGCGGGGGTCACACTGCAGTCCTTCCCTTCCATATTTATTTCCTGTGCACAATAAACACATTTGTTGCTGAGACCCAATTTTCCCTTATCAGATAATGGAATCTCACACCAGTTCCATGTCCCAGATATGTGCAGCTTCCAGTAACTGGACGCCTGGTGTTGAGCCCAAAGGTGAGGTGAAGCAGATGGGGGCTTTCAGCGCCCTTCCACCTCCCATTACCAGCAAAGCCCCAGCTGAAAGGGGGCTGAAGGCCGCTACATTGAAAATACCGTCGTTGTTTTTTTTAACTCTGTTCTCCCTCTCTTTTTATTTTTCTTTATTTCTGCTTTAGGACTGTAGTTTTCATCATAACATAAATGTTGGTGTTAACCTGGTTCATGAGTCATGGCACATGCCCTGTTCAGATTCACTGATGTTTATCATTCTTTTGCTCTCCGCTGTAGTGCATCATCTTTATATTTATCGATGTGTCCACTCTCATGACAAACTTGGAATTTCCTCAGTAAATAGAGTGTGCTGGACTGAGGACGACCTGAAGGACACGACCTCCACAGGCTCAGTCAACAGCATCTACATGCAAATGCAGAGCGAGAATTTGTATTTAACTCGACTCACTAGCTCACAGTCAATTTATAGAAAGAGCTCTGGCCAAATTACTAAATAAACATGATTCTCCGCATTGCTTTTCTGGTTTGAAGAGGTATGGAGAGAAAATTGGGCTGAAATTAGGCATGTGAAATAGGGATATTTTTAAGCTGTCCAATAAATTCCCAAGCTTAGCTGCATTTGCTTGTTATTGTGTGTTTATTGTCCTCTCTGCAGACAGGGAAACAACACTTTTGTCATTTTAAACTCAAATTCGCTCCTGCTTGATGTTGCAGCCTCTTCAAACTCAGAGAAAAGTGTGAATCCGAGCAGGCAGCCAAGATAATAACAATTCATCAAATATGGCCGCTGGAGGACAGCCAAAACAGCACTTTCAGGAGAGAAAAGACACCTTTGGCTTTTAAAGGAGCTATAAATCCAGCTGATTGTAGTTAAATGCTTTCATTCTGTGGATACTGGCCATTACACCCAGCAGTGTGTAAAAGAGGCAAGAGATCATTGTCAAACAGCAGCGTTCTCCACTAACGATCATTCCGAAGGAGGTCAATACCGGCCTGAGTGCGAATAACAGTACATAACTTAACTCCACTCGATGGGAGAACAGGTTTCATTCTCACTCAGAGGGTCCGGACCTGAGCCACCTTCCAGCAGGACTGTTCCCGTTCCTGCCCAGCCTGGTTCCTGTGTAGCACGACGGACCAACGGGAATTCTCTCGCTCTCTTTCGATATGCTCCTTTGTTTTCAAAAATGCGCTGACTGAACGGTGTGACTCTGTTCCTGACACTAAGAACAAGAACAATTCCAGTCTTCGTGCAGTGACCGTAGTTAGCAAACCAAGCTGTAGTGTTCCCAGTCACAGATTGTTGGATTGTTTGGTAAAGTGAGCCTCCGGTGGCCCACAGGGCCTGCTGTGGCCCCCTGGTGAGCTGAGCAGAGGAGCATCCTGACTGCCCAGCTATCACACTCCTGCCTGTGTTTTCACGGCTGGTCTCTTGTCCTCACTTGTGGTGGTGCTAGGAGGAACTCTTCATCTGTGATCTGACGACAATCTGAGCCCTAGCCGCCACGGTTAGAAGTCCACGGCTAATGTGACCGATCTGATAACTGTGGAACACTTGTGTCTGGTTGAAAGGGAAGCTTGAATGGATTCCTTGCGATGCTCAACCTGTTTAAAATGCTTCGGCAGCTCTGCTGTGCTGTAGTATCTCACCACCATTTGGTTTTATTTTATTATTCTCAAAGGCTTTTAGCTCAGGCACTTGCCCTTTCAAGCTAGTTTAAGGGGTGGGGTCCTGTGCTGCATGTCATAATCTGTGCAGTGATTTGCCTGTAATGTACCCTGACAAGCCTACGCTCAACACACACACACACACACACACACACCCGTCTGCTTTAGGCTCAGGGACAGCAATCCCCTCACTCAGCCCGTTTCCCATATTGAGTAATGAAGGCCCTGCTTGCATGGTGCCAGAAATGTGTAAGTTAACTCCTGAATGGTTAATGAGGAGATAAGGTTGAGATTTTCTCCCAGCGAATCTTGTTCTAAATTTGATTGCGTCCGCGCGCAATGTATGGCTGCTTCCTGCCAAGAGTGGCTGCAGTAATCAGCACGTTCAGAGCGAGTGCTGACAGCAGAAACGCACTTGGTCACGCTCGATTCGGGATCCTGCTGTCCAACAAAAATATGCAACTATTGTTTTCAGTAAGTCCCTCGGGAGGCCCAGACCTGAGTCGAGTCTGCAATCTGCTCAAGTCCACTTGCCAGGAAGCTGAAAGGAACTAATGACTCATGCTGGACTGGTGGATCTGCTCCATGTGCACGTCAGGGTACGTCTTTCAGGGATGCTGGGAGCGAGGGGCTGGGTGTGCACGGTTTAACCCCTCAGCCTCACACAGGACGGATGCAGATGGAGGGAGGCGCCCCGAGGTGCATCTCATGGCAGGTGAGCTCGCTGGAGGAAGGCGTGTGTCCCACGCCTGCTGTCCACAGAAGCAAGCATGTGGCCTGAACCTCGTCCCTCTGAAAATCAGCACCACTCAGCCACGTCAACAAGAGAAGAACGTGACATGACCGGCGTGAAAGCTGTGGAATTTTCTAACCAGAACCACACATGTGCATCAACACTGAGCCAAAGACGGATGTGCCAAAGAATCCGGAACCTTTTCAAAATAAAACACTGTCAATTTCAGATAATAAATAAAGTAAAGTGAATTATTCAGCCCTGTACCAAACGACCCACGGACCAGTACCGGTCCCAGGCCCAGGGGTTGGGGGCCGCTGGGCTAGGGAACCTGAACGCCACAAACACAATGGTAACCAATAAACTACTTTGCTTTTTACAGAATAAATAACTAAACAACAAACTGATTAAGAGTTTTCCTTTGGTTGATTACTTTGTATATTAATTGTAGTTTATGCAATTAAATTAGTAACTGAAATTTAACTTTACTTTTCGACATTTTACCTTCACAGTTGTTGGGTAGCTCTACTTCTACTTCTAGATAGTCTAAAAGTTGCAGCATCTTGCTGGAAATGAAGCCATCAGCTGCATCACTCCCTCCCTGCAGGTCGCTTCGAATCTACACAAGCGGCAAACCAAAGCGCAGCAGAGAAGAATCCAAACCATCTCCACTGCAATATGATAACTGCGGCTTTGACGCACACACGAGTGTCGCACGCAGCACACTGATGCACAGCCAGTTCTGCACACACCAAAACAAATCCTCTCGAGCGCTGCCCTCACAATTTACCATCATTATTGAAACTGAAACTCGCCCAAATCCAAAAGCTGATTATTCAAATGTGGGTAATTTGCTGTAATGTGACCCCTGCCAGTCAGCAAATATGAATGAAGCCTGACTATTTATTTACTTCACAAAAGACTCTTCTGGCTGAATCGGCCCACTGCCGTAAGCAGCCTGCCAGAAGTCTGTATCTCATTTGAGTCTGATTGCAGGCTGACCAAACAGCTCAATAGCACTGCAGCGCTGCTATTAGAACCAAACTGAACCAAATGTGGTCGGCCCGTTCTACAGAAAGAGTCGTGCATCCCATTAAATGAGAATATCATCAAAACGTTAGTGGAGCTCATATTTCACACAGATTCATCACACACAGGCTGACGTGTTTAAAGTGTTTGCCTCTTTGAGTTTCGATGAGGATTTTACAGCGAATAAAAGCTAAAAATTCAGTGTGAACGTGTACAGTGCATGTACGTGCACCTTTTATCCGCGAAGCTCCTCGTCCAGGGTGCGGTCAGTCTTTCCCATGATTGTGTAGCCTAAAAAAACAGAAACCTTTGCAGGTGTCTGGAGGTAATTAGCTAATTAGAGTGTGACACCAAGTGTCCAATATTGAACTTTTTTCATAATATCCTAATTTTCTGATTCACTGAATTTGGGGTTTTCATTAGCTGGAAGCCACGCTCACCACCATCTAAAGAAACAATCACTTGAAGTGTAACAGTGTGTGTAATAAATCTACGACAGCCTCTCAGCCAAAAGTCACACGGTGAGCATCACGTCCTCCTGAGCTGTGATATGAAATGAAAGGTGCATTTTGCAAACCACTCCGCTGCAGTGAGTGACTACCCAGCCACGTTCACACCATCTCCACATGCTTTCCTTTCTACATCCATTCTCCAGCGGCCTCAGCAGACCCGTGTGTCATGGGAAGACGTGACAAGGTGAAAACAAACCTTCTGAAGGCAGATAACTAAAAACATGTGTAAAGAGAAGGTGAGAACAACCCCTCAGCTCCTCAGTGATGCAGCTGCAGGGCTCATGTATGATGGATAGCCGTTAGCTAACCCAAATCACACGTATGCAGCCTCAGACACACACTTATACCTTCTCTTTGCTACTTCCCAGAGGAACAATTCGCTGTATGAGTGAATCTGTGTGCTCACAGCCATTTTTACAAGCACATTCACACTCACTTGGACAAATCACACTCTTTGAAAAACCATGTAAGCCTGCACGCAAAAGGGCTCCTTCCTGCCTTCTTTCCACTCAGCTGCCTTTCGGATGACAGATTCCCGACAGTCAGATTTGTACAAGCACCAATAAGAGTTTGTGGGCACGCGTCTTCAGCAGGAAGGTCAAGGACTGCAGCAATCACAGAAGAGCATCTCTTTCCAGGCTGATTTTGGCTGGAGTCCTTAGCTGAGCAGGGATCTGGGCATGGGCCTCAGCAGGATGAGCAGAGGTAGATTTGGGGAGGAAGGTGGGGATTAAGCCAGGCTGGGACGAATGCAGGCTGGACTGTAGCTGAGACATTGCTGCAGCCAGCTAAAATTAGGAAAACAGAACAAACCAGAGCCTGGATTATCCCTCTGTGTATTTACTCATGTTGAGTAGAAGCCGAGAGTCGTGATAACCATCAGTCCAAAAAATGACTGGCTGATGAAGAGCATACCTCCATCGCTTCAATTTACAACAGAAAGAGTTTCATTTTAGACCATTAAAAACAACCAATAATGGTTCTGGGGAAAAAAAAGATTCAAGCGTCACAGCTGTTGCATGGAGCCAAACCACTGATAGAGCACCTCTGCTGCAGCCTGAGTCACCTCCATCACCTGCACCACACCTGGGCTTCCATCTAAGCTCCTTCCCTCACAGTGTCTGTACATTAATGCTGCATTATCACCAGCGGCCAGAGGACCTGCACCAGGTGCTAACTCCAGACTAGCTAGTAACTGCTAACCTGCTGGTTCTCAGCTCTTTTCCACTCGCTGTGCTACAGTAGGTGCAGCTGAACAGCACCAGTCACCCACGGATGAAAACTCATCCATCCCATGCTTCTCCGAGCTTTGAAAGAAACACACAGGCACAATCCGGCCTTTCTAAACAATCAAACAAAATGCCTAAAGGCAGCCCTTCTACAGCATCCATACATCCCACAACTGGGTAGATAATTTGCCTTTGAAGTCATCTCCTGAAGATAAAATCCCAACGTTAATCACTGAATTGCAAACTGCTCGAACAGTTATTTTACATGACATTTCTGTGATATTTGTTGTCTTTTCTGTGGTTCAAATTTCCAATGAGACAAATAGCGCCGCAGAGGCAAAAGGTCCCACACAACTGCTGTTCAGAATGTAGATGTAAATATTTAAAGCCCCTGTCAAGCCAGACAATTTCAAACCGCTACCTGGAAAACCAGAAATCAACCAAACTGGAGACTCCCCACGAGCACTCGTCTCATGCTAGGACTTCAAATGAGCGCATGTCAGTTGTAAAGACAAAAAAAGAGGACAGAAAGAAAATTTAATGATGCTGTAAGATCATTTTTCCTGTAAAAGCATCAGTCTGTCAGTTTTTGCTCTCACACTTGCTTGTGACTAATCTTTAGCAAGCCAGCGTCCACGTTAATGCCATAATTCCAAAAAGAAGCCAACAGCCAACCCTGCAGACAGAGGGAAGCACAGACCCAAGAAACGACAGAAGAGATTAGAAGGTGTTCAAATTATAAGGTGGAAAACCACACTGGAATTTTTATTTCTCAAAAAATAGGACATATCACCACAATCAAAGGAAAATCAGTGTTTTGCATAATTTGCTGCTTTAGTTCTTATTGTGGTAAGAAAATTCCAGTCACATTGAACCATTGACCAAAAGCCTTTTCGTATGACTCAGTGAGGTCGAAATGAAGCCAGGAGAAAAAGAGCGGTTGTTTTCTTATTCTTTTGTGGAACGCTGACTTCAGCGTTCCCTACGGAGACCTGAAGAAAACCTGGTACTGATCTTCCTCCAACTGTTCCACATTAAGAAGGTCCAAGTCCAAAGCAAGTGTTGGTCGTGTGTGTGCATCTGTGTGTAAGGTTGAACAGAACCAAGTCCAAATTCTATATCTGCGCACACACACACACACACACACGCACGATGCACAAGCATGTCTGAGCGTGTTGCAGAGATGAAGGCAGGCAGCTAGTCCCAAGCACGTTTCTTCAATCATTCAGACAGACAGGCTTCCCTGACAGCAACCCCATCAGCCGGGAGAGACACGCACGTGAAGATAGCGTGCATGTTTAACCACAGGCAGCAGTGAGTTTGGACTGTGGTGCACCGAGTGTGCATGCCCTTCCTGTTGTTGTCCACTTCCCTGAAAGCGTTAAAATGCCCAGGCTCCTTGGCTATGCTCTGCAGTGGAGCTGCTGGTGTGGAACAGAAGCATCTGTCATGTGTGAGCATGTTCCAGTCAGTCAGAAACCTCTGCAGACCTCTGCAGGTCAGATCAATATGAATGTTCTAGTGATCTGACCTTTCTATTTACGTGCACGTGGCAAATGGGAAAAGCATTGGAACACGAGACGCTTCCGAGTGATTGCAGAGCTGGTGGTTTATGTCAGCTACACTGAAATTCAGTCACAAATTACAATGGCGGGAAACAAAATCAAGTAAAACGTTGAAGTAAACGTAAAGTGTCTTTTTTTAAAACGACCAAATAAACTTAAACACATAATATTGAATGTGTGGTAGAGATCTGTGCTGACTGTTGACACGGATGTCTACATACATTGTCTGCTGGTGAAGAACCTATTTGGACAGCGTGCGTATTAAAAATGTGTGTTTAACCTTATCACATGGATGAGACTGATCTCTCTGGATGGCCTCAGCTGGATATCTATCGACTACACGACCACAGCAGCTCTCCAGAGGATCTGTGGGCGTGTTGGTCGTGGGCGGAGAAAGGAGCACCACCAATCCCCACATCCTTATCTACTGACTGGAAGCCCATTGAAAAGGAGAGAGATGACCTTTCCTAAAACCTCTGGACGTGTTATTACAGTGTTTTGATTCTGCAGGAACTCGTTCAGGCTCACACTCACACAATGTCAGCAGAATAACCAATCAGGGCTGAGTATTCTAATTATTCAGACACCAAAGACGCTGCTGTGGGAGCTATTTTGGGGGTCAGTGCCTTGCTGAAGGGTCTGGGGCCCAATGACCTTCACGTCGCCTAGACCCACATTCTCCCAGCTTATTTTCTGCCCCCTTGCTTTGTTTACCCTCTAACTCAGGTAATTCAACCTGGGACAGCTATTACCCTATGGTTCTGTCAACATATCATTTCTACAACACAAAACCGCAAAATGAGCACCTAATCTGGCAAATCACAGCCAAAGGCTAAATATGTTAATTGGTTTATCTGAATTCCTGACAGTCTTATTATTGCACTCTTTAGGGCATGCAGAAGTCATTCCTGGCCTTCCTGTCACGCTGTGTGCTTTTTTCATCGATTGAATGTAATCATGGATCTAATCATAGAAGCCTTTCAGAATCGTAGGGGCGTCTGTTTGAGTTCACGCCTGACCTAGGTGGGCAAATTTTTAATGTAATAATTTTAATTTTAAAATGCTCATCGATAAAAGGTTGTCAAGTCTGAATACTACAAGGTCGATGTGGCTGTGGTGCTGCTGGACCTGCCTGTGTCAACAGCCTGTCAGTCACGCGTCACAGAGCCGTAGAGGCCGTCTGCTGGCTCGCTACAGTCATCTGATAAAGCACGTCCGTATGCTAGCACCAACTTAGCTGGGGAGACCTTTGTGTCCTAGTGAGACTACAGGCATGTAAAGCTCTGACAGCAGCAGGCCTGGGGGGAGGGGGGGTTCTGCATGTTGACAGTTGGAAAACAGTCCATCAAAGTCAAATGGAAAAAGAAGAGCAGCAATAAAATGTCAGGAGCTTTCGAGCAGGCTGCAGTGAATCTATAATACCCACACCGCCGCTGCAGACCAAGCTCATCTCAGCTGAGGGAGGGGGAGGGGATCTGGTGGCTCATGGTGGACAGAGGGTGGGGTACCACACACAATGAGTGGAAGTGGAACGGTAATGACAGTTCAAAAAAGACAAGTCCCATGGGTCCAGAGTTGCTGACAGATGCGATATGCAGCATGGGAGTGGTTCAGGTACCAAGGACGGGAGTGGTTCAGGTACCAAGCATGGGAGTGGTTCAGGTACCAAGCATGGGAGTGGTTCTGGTACCAAGGACGGGAGTGGTTCAGGTACCAAGCATGGGAGTGGTTCAGGTACCAAGGACGGGAGTGGTTCAGGTACCAAGCATGGGAGTGGTTCAGGTACCAAGGACTGGAGTGGTTCAGGTACCAAGCATGGGAGTGGTTCAGGTACCAAGCATGGGAGTGGTTCTGGTACCAAGAATGGAAGTTGTTCTGGTACCAAGGACGGGAGTGGTTCAGGTACCAAGGACGGGAGTGGTTCAGGTACCAAGGACGGGAGTGGTTCAGGTACCAAGGATGAGAGTGGTCCAGGTACCAAGGATGGGAGTGGTCCAGGTAGCAAGGATGGGAGTGGTTCTGGTACCAAGCATGGGAGTGGTTCAGGTACCAAGGACGGGAGTGGTTCTGGTACCAAGCATGGGAGTGGTTTTGGTACCAAGGATGGGAGTGGTACAGGTACCAAGCATGGATGTGGTTCAGGTACCAAGGACGGGAGTGGTTCTGGTACCAAGCATGGGAGTGGTTTTGGTACCAAGAATGGAAGTTGTTCTGGTACCAAGCATGGGAGTTGTTCTGGTACCAAGGACGGGAGTGGT
>BJFM01001417.1:35510-46038 GCA_016586285.1 Arothron firmamentum
CCCCCCCCCCCCCGATTTCTCTCCTCCTGTCAGGGTTGTGAAAGCGCAGCTCAAGATTTCAACGAGTCCCGAGGCTGTTCAGCTCAGCGCCGCAAGCGCTCCTTGAGTAAGACTAGCACCGCGGGGCTGGGGGGGGCCTGCTGGAGGCTGGCTTTACAGAACAGTCTGGTTCCAGGACCTGTCCCTTCCACATTCCCCACTTTTCACGTCATCAACTGAAACCAGGTGACAAAAAAAAATGTTCGACATCCTTACAGACATTAGCAAAGCTGATTAAAGCCCTCAAGAGGACACCACGCTGGATGGTTTACTCCTGGTAAAGTGTGAAGAAGAATTTAAAAGGTTTGTTGGAGGTGCATGTACAGTCATGCTGGTGCAGGGGACCTGCGCTACGCACGTCTGCAGGAATGCAGGACAAGCTAATTGACTATCAAACAACACCCTCGCCTTTCTGCAGCTCCGGCTTGAAAGGTATGAAAGGCGTGAAAGTACAGGGCGAGGTATTATCCCTGTATCAGACCTTCAATCTTTCCCCCTCAAACGTTTCCTGACAAAACAGAGCAGAGAGAAGCCACAGAGCACGGATGAGGAGAAAATGTTCCCGACCAACCCAGAACACCTGCTTGTGCTACAAAAGAGAAAGGAGGGAAAACCAAATTGTAGGTTCTCAGCTTCAGTAATGCACTGCTGCATAGCTGGGTTGTGTAATACAAGGAAGGGGGAAGAAAAAAAAAAGGTGTCTCACCTCTCCGAAGGCTCCTCGTCCAATCACCTTCAGGATCTCAAAGTCCTCTTTGTGCAGCCGCATCTGCTTCACTTTGGAGGTGAAAGGTTTGGCTGCAGACAGAAGCACGAGAGGTCAATTAGAATCAGTGAAGGCAGCTAAAACCATCATCTAGCCATCATTTGGAAGATTATTGAGAGGCGGGGGGGCCTCAGTCTGGCCGACTCCGCCCTGCAGGCCATCGATGGATCGCATCCTCTGTTTGAAGTTAATCAAATCAGCAGAGAAAAAAAAAAAAAACAGCACAGCGACTAAGGGGTCCATCCGACAATCAGACGGCCATCAAACACAGAGCTGATGTGGGCCTGGAGTGTTTAATCAATACTGCTGACCAGGATCAATACCCATCAACAGCCCATAGCCGCTCGTTTGGGAACGTATCAGTGCTGTCATGTGGTCCCTGACCAAAAACATCTGTGTAGGGAAGCATTAGCCACCACCTGCACCCCCGTAGCATGTGACACCGGACACACACATGAATGATAAAGCCAGCCATTGTTATGCCTGATAGAAAGAGGTGTGTGTGTGTGTGTGTGTGTGTGTTGGGGGGGACAGGGTCTGCAAGGGTCCACGACCTCCTCTCGCAGAGCGAGACAGAAGCCGTCTATGGCCGACAAAGTCAGCATTTCCCTCGTTTGTGGACAGCTATTCAGCCGCTTCCCTGTTTACGTGACAGCAGACAGCAGAGCGAGGACAACCTGGACCGGCCGCGAGTTCTCCGAGGTCAGGACGCTGAGAGAATCACAAATCCAGGATAACTGCATTCAAACGGTGTTTGACTTTTCCATATGCGACTTTTTCAGTTGACAAAGCATAAAATGCACAACACAAATATTGCTTTTGGCTGCTGTTTCTGAGCAAACCAGCCAAACTGGCAAACTGGGTTTGTCTGCAATCCCCCACAGGCAAAACACAGCAGCACACTCGTCTGGTTGTCATGACTCTAAATAATGATCATTTTCCAAAACTGAAATGGCTGCTGGACGGGAACCAGCAGGTCACGCACAGACCAGCAACCAGCAGGCATCCACGGACATCTGGCCTGATGTGCTGTGACTTGGGAGGCAGATGGACAGCAGCGTGTCACATCCTGGCCTGCCCTGGCTGCACGCCGCGAAAACACGCACGGGAAACTGGCTCGCGGCTAATCGACGCCGCTAACAGCTGACAGCAACCCGGACATCGGTGAAATTTGCACTTTTCTCCTTTAACCTTTTTTTAATGTGGGGACAAATTTAGCAGCCACATTTGTCAGCGGCACATCTGCGCAGCGCACGCTCTCATCTCGAGGGTTATGTAGAGGAAGATGAAAAGTGTTTACGCTCCGCGTCTTCGGCGATGAAGGCCAGGGCTGCGGGGGGGACGGGACGGCTATCTCGCTTCATCATCCCCCGTTAGCGTTAGCGAGCGCTCGTCTATCTGCTTCTTAGCTGAAACAGTCCCATCTGACGGGGTTAGGGGCAGGCGGCGGGGGGGTGGGTAAAGTGACTGCTGAGTCAGGAGCTTCACTAAACCAGCCACATGAGACGCGTCTTTCATCCCCGAGCGGGGAGCCCACAGGCGGCGTCCGCAACAAAGCAGCTCATACAAATGTGCACACGCGCAGCTAAAACTGGCGTATAATGGCTGAATTATTGCTTCCACTGATATAAAATAGAAAAAAGCTTGGGGCAGCGGGTCTTTTTAACCCTTTAATTTGATCTGTTGGGAAGTATTGCTGAGAACCAGTACGAGAGGGTACAGGGGTAAAATGTCCTGCCTGAAAACAAGAACGAAGAACTACTCAGAGCTCTCCCACATCTGCCCAGGCTAAATTCTGCCCCGTGAGCTATTTTTACAAGACAGAAAAAATACCATGCACGTTAACTCACTGGCAAAATATACAGGTAGAAGTAAACATAGCAACCGTTGCTATGACGAGGCAACAGTGTTTGGAGCCATTAGGCAACGTTTAGGTAGATGACTATCTTACTTTCACCATGACAGCAGCTCTTTGTTTTCAACAGTGGGTGGGTTGGAGCGTGCAGTAATGGACAGGTTTTTCTCTTTAGAGGACGACATCAGACGATTGGTAGCGGCAACTTGACACCGCGAAGGCTACTTTAGCTGAGGGCACATATTTTAAAGGAAGCAGTTTATACACAGGAACACAAACACCGCATTAGTGACCCTGGAACTACACGCCCACAGACACGCCGGTTCCCAGCAGAGAAATCCCTGGAATTCCAGAGGAGCAGCTGGGATGAAACTGATTTAAAGACATCAGAAGGCGTGTTTTTAAGACACGCGCGTGCAGGTGATGCAAAACACCCGCGATGCCAAATAACCAGTCTGGCAGACTGGTTTTTAAAGTTCCTGTCAGGTTCTTCCTCCTGCACAGACGAGACGTCTCAGTTATTTTTGGTTTCAGCGTAACTACAGGGGGGAAAAAAAAGAAAAAAGTGTTGTGTTAGCAGCCGGGACGGCAGAGCGCTCGTGACCGCCCCTCCTGGATCATCTCCAGGGTGTATTCATGTGAAAACCCATCTCTCTGCTTGTGTCATGTATGTAGCCAGGACAACAATGTCTCTTTTACACGGTTTCTGTGAGTGACTCAACATTGGGCGTAACCACATTCTTGTAATTAAGATACCATTTAAATAATAATCTCCACTGATTTATACGGGACTGTTTACCGCATATTAAGGAAATTGTTTCCTTCCAAGTGTAGTAAAAATTTATCTGTTAGCCAAAAATATTCCCATTGTTAAATTAAGAATTATTACCCCAAGAAAAGCTCAAGAAATGTTGTCTGCAGAGCTAAATGAGACAGAAGAATGTTGAGTCACTTTAACCATCCATTTGTCAGAAACGTGGGAATTAAAATGAGCAAAAACAACAATTTCGGTATTTATATGATGTCAGGACTGTCTGGAATATGCTGGGCAAACTCATCTGGTCACAAGTTTAGTAAAACGACCTGTTATTGACACATTATTTTTCAGAATCGCCGACGTAAACCACAGGTCCCACTGGGAAAACGACCTTTCCCAGCATCTTTGTCGTGTGTGAGGAGATTTTCCTTTCTATACCATACACAGAGGAGTATTTAGCATGTGGCTTCCAGCTACGCTGTACTTTCTGAATATGACTCATGTATTTTCAAGAATGTGCATGCTACCAAAGTATTTTTGAATTTCCCACAACAGTTGGCACCCCGTGGACATCCAGCGTCCATGTTTGATCCCAGCAGCAGCAGCGGTCAGGTTTTCCAGAAGAGCCAAACAGTTTGTTTTTTTTTTGTTCAAATATGGGTCAGCTGTGCAACATGCAGCTTATCATCAATGATGCTGCAGAGCTCAGTCCACGTTCTTGATCTAATTTAAATATTTTATTAGGGATATTGGGAACATGTGTGACTGACAGCGTTCCCTTCAAAATCCAGCCTCAGCCACATTTTCCATGCGCTACTACAAATCTGAGGAATTATAAAAATGGGAAACATCTGTATGCTCGCTGAAGGCAACTACTCCACTTCCACTTCATATTTGGAGGCAATTGGACCATTTTACACAGATATTTTCACACTTTGGTCGCTGACGTCTTTCGACTCTCTGGGAAATCTTAAATTTCAGGATTTATACTGTGACAGATTTGGGAAGATCGGAGGTCATTTGGAGCTAAAACAAGGAGAAATAAAAACATCAAACCCTGTCGTCGTCGTCATCGATCATGAGACGCATGGAACACTCAGATGGAACACTCAGGCCCATTCAGAACTGAGACCGGGCTCAAACCCAGAGGCCGACTCCCCCGCAGGCCAGCCGTTAGATGCAAGTTCACCGGCACGGCCATCCAAAACCATCCCCGGTCCCGCAGTGGGATGCTGGGACATCTGGAAGCCATCACCAGATCTACAAACCGCGGTGAGGTAACGTCACAAAAATGCTGCACGTCGGAGGGACGGAGGAGAGACGAGGAAGCGACGCGAGGACTTTTCTCAAGGAGTCCAGTCAGAGACCACACGTCCACGTGGTCGGCTGCTAAACCACCTGACTTCACGTCTGTGCGGCTGATGTCCCAACTCAAACTGGAAAAATGGAGAGTTTCACCCCTCAGGTGCTGATCAAAACCTTCATCTCTGAGATCTAAAAAAAGAACCGCTCGAAGCTATTCCAGACTCAAAGGGCACTTTTTAAAATAAACATCATGACTTCCTGTCTGAAGCACACCGAATAAATCAAAACAGTTCCGAAAAAAGACCTCAAATGGGGGAAAGTGTCTGGCAACCCTTTCAGGAATCCAACTGCAAGTAGTTTAGAAACATCCAGCCAATTAAATAAATGACGGACTGAAATAGAAGCCAAGCCCAGAGGTTCGCCCAGCACACGTGTCTCCCGCTGTCCTCACATGACGCGTCTGAGTCCAGGTGATTCCAGGACAGCCAAACACCAATCACGCCTCCCCTGGTCTGCCTGGCGTCTGCGGTCCCTCGATGCGATGCAATCAGCATGCAAACCCCCCCCCCCCCAATAAGCGACGCAGGCGAGGAAGCGTAAACTAGAATGTATTTGCAGGTCATCAACTGCAGGAGGACCATCTTGCAGCCTGCATGAAGAGCTCGACAAAAGGGCCAGATGTCCGACGTCGCACATCACGAGGCTGGAATTGTTCTCCCGGAAGCCGAGAAGGATCCACTGCAGCGACAAAATATGCACGCTTTGTGGATAAAACCATTGCAAATAGTTGTAAGTAACTGCATCTGTGATTTGGATAGAAAAGAAAGAAAATGTAACAGATGTTGGAGAGAAAAATTTTGTAAAAGATTGTTCTAAAGTATTGTTATCAAATAGGATTCCTGTTTGCTCATTATTAAGCTGATGGTTGGGTGATACGCTCAAAGATCACATCCAAAGATCCAGTTTCTCGGAGTAATCCAGGAAAAGGTGAATTAGAGTTCTGCTCCAGGTTGCAGCGTCTGAGGCTCTGAAGGCCTTCGGAGACAGACGCTGACAGCTGGAGACGTCTTCAGCTTTTATGGCCAAGACAAACACCCACAGCTTCAATCCCACCGACCGCCCGGACACCCGGGGGGAAACGGCTACGGGGCGGCTACGGGAACTCGAAACGGCCAACCTTGGTGTGAGCGGTGGGAACGTTTGGTGGCACGGACGGTATTTTTTTCCAGCACCAGCTGTGCAAGAGGCTGAGCTGGCACAGAAGAATGCAGACGTGCTGGGCCACGCATCCATTTCCAGCAGGATTAATCAAATTAGCAACAGTAAAGCACATCTGTAGAATGAGTGTATGTGTTTCTGTGGGTGTGTGTGTGTGTGTGTGTGTGTGTGTGTGTGTGTGTGTGGAAGGGAGCTGTTACGGGGCTGTAGCCAGCCTGACTAGCAACAGCCCAAACACTGACACTGCACCATTTAAGGGTTTGATTCTGACCAAGACCACCCATAACTATAAAAGGATCCAACTAAATGAACCAACATTTCGGCCAAACGTTTTGTTTTGGTTTTTTTCACGTGCTGATGAGGTGGAAGAAACAGTGTGACACTTTAGAAAGAGAAGATTTTAAATGTCATGCGAGGGGGGGAAAGAAAAATGTGGGAAACGGAGGTGCATCAGAGGCCCAGGATGGTAAAAGCACTGCGTGTTCTCATGCATACGCATGGTATTCACACGGGTGCGCTCGCACACCTCCCCCCACTGTCACTGGAGAAAACAACCAGAGTACTTTGCGGATGACCCAGGTCTGCTTTATTTAAACAGAATTGCGCTCGGCTGCAGGTTCCCTGCGGCCATGTTGGAGGTGACCCTAGATAGCTGGTGGCCTCCGGGAACCTGCCCCAGGAGGTGAGCTCACCACGGAGCCCAGGAGGAGGACCACGATTTCAATCACACAGAACCACTCAATCACCCACGTCCAAAAGTGAAATACTCGCACTTCAGATCAGGTAAAGACTGCAACCAAAACCAGTGGGGTGAACTGGTGAGGGCCAACAGTGGAGGCGAGGTAGCAGGAGCACACCTAGATAAGAGCTGCGGGATGAATGACCTCCCTGATAAGCAGACCGTAGGTGATCACAGGACGACTCTTTCGACACGCTGATCAAGCGCGGCTGACACAAGAGCGTCCCAGACCAGCCCAGGCTGCCAAGCAGCAGCTAACCAGACACCATCAACGACCCCAGTCCCCTCAATGCGGAACGAGTCGTTTGCTTACTGCCGAGGCTATATACATTCTTTATTTTTGGTGGGTGATAACTCGCAAAAACACTTAAGACAGTCTGCAGTGCAAATGGTGTCGCTAGAAGTACACTTCCACCGGAAATTAAGCGATGTCAACCATCCCCCTCGTGACTAATACGCGAGTAATCAATAGACAGGAAGGGGGAACTGTGGCAATGATTAGTCTTATTTCAAGTGCCTGAAGGGGGAAAATTGGATTTGGGGTTGTTAAAATGTGCTCAGCAGCCATGTGTCAAACTGTTGTGTCTGTAACACGACCTTCAACACAGGGAGGAAACGGTGCAGGGCAGCTCTCGGTAGGAGGGAGCCAAAGAGGGAAAAACCCTCAGAGGAACCCTGCAATTCTTTTTTAAATACAAATGCACACAAACAGCCACATTCAGAACCTCATATTTTAAACAGAACGCTAGAACGCAGGGAGCGCGAGCGGCTCAGCCAAGCTAGCACACCGAGTAGCAGCCAGCGCGTGTAATATACGGCTTGGTCTTAAAATAGATGAGGTGACCTTCAGACCTGCCACCTCACCGACAGCCAAGGTCAACGCCGCATCGGTGTTGACCGCCAGGAGCAGCGGCGAGGACCAGAAGTAGTGTGCACACCATCAAAGCTTCCTGTTAAGCTCAAAGCTAATTACACACATTCCCCGGATGCTCCGGAACCGCTGTGGAGGGAAAGTCTGACAGCCTGAAAATGAGGGTTTCAAATGCACGCATGGATGCATTTACACATGTGCCGCTATTACTGCATTTGCATCGCTGTGCTGCAGCGTCGTCAAATCTGCCGCAGGAGCGCGCGGTCCGGTCAGGGGCAGCCAGCGGTCCTGGTCTCCTTGGACCGGTTCCGAATGACAAAACGAGACAGATGATCAAACACAACGCGTGTGTGCTGCAGGGGTTGATTAGCGATGCAGCTCAGCTCTGCGCTGCCAGCATGGTTCCCCCTGAATGGCGGCGCTGCCTTTTTAACACCAGCGGAGAGATTCTGGATGCAAATACTCCCCCAAAAAAAGTAGACCCGTGTGTCCACATGCGCATGCGCAATGTTACGGGTCCAAGCGGTTTACAGCGTGCAGACGCCCAGTGTTTCCTGTCATGGAGAGAAACAGAGGAGAAACAGGACCAACATCCGCCAAAACGGAGCGAGGAACAGTGGAGTCCAAAGCAATGGAGGGGGTAGTAAATTAACAATAATGTTACAGAGAGGTGCTGACACACGGATGGGGGTGGGGGGGGTTGGGGGGCCGATACTGGTGGACAAAGAGGCTGACCTGGCCTAATCTAAACAACCGCTGTTCTCTTCCATGTAGCACCTATGCTCTAAATTCCACCCCCTGGTTCAATAGCGCAGTAGAAACCAAAGCAAAAGAGGAAAGATCGCAGGTCACATGATCACTTCAGTCTTCATCTGCACGATATCTGAAGCTGAACAAAGACTCCAGAGGCTTTTAGAGCAGCTAGCAGGTTTAGCAGCTGCAGACAATAAAGAGTCACATAGCAGGATGCTGATTGATTTATTGAAGCTAAACTGCTAGCCTGAGCGTCCGGCGTGTTTTAAACGGCATCTGGCTAAATCCAGATCCAAACCCATTCACGGCGCGACTGGCGTGATGAGGAGAAGCTGGTCCTTTTCACAAAACACTGAAACGCTCAGGTTTGCGGACGGGGTGAGGCGGAATTAGCCAGCGGAATCAGTCAGAGCAAAGTAAACACGTCACTTTATGGTGAGTGAGTCAGACGTTGCATCAGAGGGCCGCTGAGACTGAAAACACCTTGATGACCTGGGCTTGGCCCGAAACGAGCCATCGGCCGGGGACCAAGTCAGCTGAGAAGCACGGACAGGTCTGCAGCCATCCTGCTACCGATCCTGCACCTCAAGTTAACGCGGGACCGATGACTGTGCGTCATTGGGCTCACCTGTTGCCATGGTAACAGAGGAGGTTACCCCGCCAGCCGGCATGTTTTGACGAATCAGCTGCTTAGACCGGTGAGTGAGTCACAATAACCCACCTTTGCCACCGTAACTAACCTCTTCCCGAGCCGACCCGCCTGTATTTTTCCTGCCTTGTAACCTCACTGTGCTGTCGGAGGCCATCTTGGAACTTCCCTGGAATCACGCGCATTCCTTTGCTGATACCAAGTTCCAAAGAAGAACTGCAGCTGTGGAGTTAATGACCAGCAACGTTCAGGCGGACCCACAGACTCGTCAGAGAATTGCAGAGTTGAAGGAAAAAAAACCGAAGGCGGTGAGATGGTCCACGGGTCTCACCATGTCGCGGTCGGCCCAGCGGAGGAGAAGCAGAGGTGTGGGATGAGCAGCACTGAAGGAAGGAAGCGGTGTGATTAGGACAGACGGGTCCAGAGGGGACTGAAAGACGGGACTCACTCGTGACCTGCGTCAGAGAGCGTCCTCTGGGAGGCACCGAGGAGGACACCGAGCCTCCCCACGCGTCCGTCTGACACGCTGCAATTAACAGAAGCAAGCGTGTCTGCAGAAAAGCACCCAGAGAGACGGGAATATTCTGGGATGCTGTTGATTACCGGCCTTTAAACTTCACAGATGTTCGAAATATAAACAGCTCTTGAATTAGAAGGTGCTACTTTGGAAATGTCAGGGTTTTTAGACTTGATTGGAGCGCTGGGCAGATTTCCGGTCCAGGTTTAGGCCCATTAAGACCAGTTCTTCATTGTTGATGACTGCATAGCGTTAGCCTAATAGCACAGTTGCCTAGGTCACACTTGAACATTTTTTTCAGAAAACAAGAAAAAATACATTTTTTAGCAAGCAGAATGGTATTTCTTATTTCTATTCTTAAAAATGACTTGGGCAGTTACGCTATTAGGCTAACAATATGTGAAATCATACAGCCCCCGCCCCCTAGTTTTATATATTTATCCACAAAAGTGAATAAAACTGCAGCCCAGACTTTGTTGAAAATGACAGCGTCTTCAGGAAACAGGAAGCTGAAGATACCTGCAGAGGAGAAGGTGGGGGCGTCTGCCTCCAGCTACATCGGACATTTGCGAAACCCTCTCAAGGCAAAGGAAAAGGAAGAGGGACGCATCGTGAGTGATAAGTGAGCAAACAGGTTGTGAGCGACTCCACCAGGGAGGAAGCAAACAGGCCTGTGACCTCACGCCTTCCCAACAACAACCAGGACACTGGACACCAGCGAGGCCCAGACGACACAAAGACACAATGTGATCCAGCTGTCCCGCTTCCACGTCTGACATCACGCACCCCCGATGGGGCTGAATGAGCTCGCGTGAGCTTGGCGGTTCCTTCCTGCAGCCAGCAGAGAGGAACAGGCAGGAAACGGCAACCAGAGGAGTAACGAGGATATCCTGAGTCCCGCAGGCAGGGTGTGATCTCACAGCCATATCTTCCACATCTTCTCTGGTTAATAAGGGGAAAATCGCGGAGGCATTCCAGGCTTGGGGGGGGGGGCACTGCCAATAAAAGGCCCTGCTGGGTGGAGCAGGCATCAGCTGCAGCTAACAGCTGGCTGCTGAG
>BJFM01001417.1:70861-81486 GCA_016586285.1 Arothron firmamentum
CCCACCCTTTAGTCCCCTCCCAGTCATTTCCAAAGCATCAGCTCATGCAGTCCTCTCATGGCACTAATTGGCAGTTGATGGTCAGACCTTATTAAAAGAAAAACATCAGAGCTAACGTTGTTATCCTGCCCTAAAAAGGCCGAGACCTTGATGAGAAAGCATTAAGAGCAGGACTACAAATACGGCCCCTCGAAGGGCTGCAGCGAGGTTCTGCAACAGGGTGCAAAAACTGCATGAGAGGAGCAGAAAGCGCATGTTTTTCTGCTCCCTGTGAGCTCATGAGTCCCGTTTCCTACTGGAGCAGCCCTCACAAACTACTGCTCACCTCGCGCGCAGCAGCCAGCGCTGTAATCTGATGGTTTGTGTTTAGCCTGCTGGGCTCCCAGCCTGGATGCCCTACTTAGCCAGATGCACCCCGTGTTTGTTGGTCCCCAGAGTAATTCCTCTGATAATAGCCCCTTTTGGAGTGGGTGCAGGAGCGCAATTATAGATTTGGGTTTTTATAATGAGCCGTCTTTGCTGGCAGGCTGCAGATGATGCCGCGTTGGGCTGCCGTGATGCTGGGATTGTGCAGCCTAGCTCCAAGATCCCTCCTATATCCAGGGTGGTGAACATTGCTAACACCGCTGCGATGTCCCTTCTAGCCAGGTAAATAAGTACAACAGCTCTCACGGCATCGGGACACTAGTTTTGGTGCTTTGATGTCACTGCTTTTCTTTCCTGTAGGGCTGCTGAGAAGCTCAACCTGACACTGAGGAAAAAGGGCCAGGCTTCCGATCTGGCTTCCGCTCATCGCTCCACCTGTTTCAAGGAGCTGATCCAGAAAAGCCCACCACCCGTCCCCTCCTGCCTTCTGCAAGCTGCCACTAGGATCAAAGACTCGCCAAATGTTGGCAAGGTGCCGGTCTTCACACATTCCCGTAGATTCATGCATGTCGGTCAGAATTTTACCGACTATTTGCATCTACTAAATTACAGGATCTTGATTGCCCCCTAGTGGCTGAATTAATTAATGAAACTCTTTGACTAAATTGTCATTTGCACCATCAACATCTGATCAAACCTCAATACTTCAGTTTAATTTCAGGCTCCACATTTCAAAGTCTGTCTGAAAGATGCAGTCTGCAGCAGAGCCTAAATTCATTTACCCTTCAACACCTTCGTCCTTGGCCACAACCAAGAACCTCAGAAGTGTTTTTTTTGACCACTCTGGCTGCAGTTTAAAGAGATCACAGTCAATTTGGAGGAGATCCTATATCCCTGATATGATATAATGTGGAGCTAATGCCTCCATCTTGCTCCTCCCCTCATTGGCGTTCACCTCCTCTGGGAGAAACCAGGAAGATCAATATGGCTGCCATCCTTTCCCCCACGTCTCGGATAGATGCACTCGTGGGCTCGGGCTAGAGTTTCAGAGAAGGGCTCGGATGGACCCCGCTGTCGACCACGCCTGCCCTGGCGAGCGCTCAGATCCCAGTGCCTTTTTTGTGCCAGATTATATCTGAAAGCGAGGGCAGGTTTCCTCTTTTGCGTGAAAGGCTCTGTTGAATAATTCAACCCTCAAAAATAGAGTTTTTCCACATGTTCAATAACGTTAGGGAATCGTTTCTTGCATAAGGTTCAAAAATGATGAGCCCAGAGTGAAAAACACTGCAGGTGGAACATAGATCTCCAGTTTTTTCAAGCTGTCGATGATGTCATTATGGTGTTAAAAAGTCCTGGACAATTTCAATGAAACCATAACCACGTTTCTATGGCGCGACTACCTATAGTCTGGAAAACCTGAATCCTGATTAAGGACGATGTTATAAGCAATAATGGAGCACATTGTCTTCAGTAAGGGTTAGTGTTGCCTCGCCCTCCCTCAGACGGAGACGTACAAGCCTTGTTAAATGTTGTCAGTGTCAGGAAGTAATTTAATTTAAGACCTTAAACCTTCCGAAAGCTAAGGCTTGCCAGACAGAACTGCATTAAGCAATTAATGTCATGACATGAGGAAATGCAACATACGGCGTGCATCGCGACGCAGCCACAAGTGAATGTCTGATTTCGCTTCTAACTTAATCACCTCGCCATCTCGGAAAACCCCCAAACACTGTTTTTATCTCAATTTAACGTAAAAAGGCAGTCCTGGCTTTGGGTTTTATTTTTTTGAAATTGCACAAATTGGTTGATGGGCATGAACCAAGAGAAGAGACGAGTGAAACATGAAAAACAGCGTAGTGCTTGGACGGGAGGTCACAGCCCAAACTGCAAACCCAAGCTGCTGTTTTAGTTTCCGAAAGAATTTATTTTCCTAAACGCTGCATAATGACCCTCAAGCAATGAAAGCCAATCAAAGCATCATTTAGCCAAGACTGCTAAAGATTGCTAAACTTGCCAAACTGACAACGCTAACGTCATTTAGCCAGACAGCATGCTATCACATGCTAATACATTCATAATCCATTCCAGGACATACTCCATGCGGCTCAGCTGTTAACTGCAACCTAAACAACTCTTTCATTGTGACAGGTGAAAGTCATGCTGCGGGTGAGCCCCACGTCGTCAGATAGCCAAGGCCAACCACCTGTTCTCAGGATTGACTCATCCAAGAAGCGAGTTAGCGTGATGGAACCATTTGGCAGAAACCACCAACGCGCTACGATGACACTTGGCAGAGATGGCAAAACCCTCCACAAGAGCTTCAGTCTCGACTGTGCCTATCCTGCAGAAACTGGCCAGGTTCGCTTCCCACAGAGCTTGTGTGGTTTTTATTTCGTTATTATTCGGGGTTTTTTATTTGTTAGCATGCTAACCCCATCCAATAGTCACACATACAACTGTGGTGAGTTTATCGTGTGGCACGAGGATAGCACATGTGTACCGCTGGTGGTAGGCGGACCACAGTTTGAATCAACCAAAACATTATTTTATCATGTCACCCTCATTTTAATGAATAGCTCCTCCTCTTTCGTTACCGTGGCGGTTTTCGCCTGCTCCTCTGTGAACTGAAAACTGATCAGACATGGAGTCCGTGAATGCCTTCTTCCCCAAACGTTAGTATGTGAGCCCAGAGGGATCAGGATGCATCCCTCATCTGCTCAGGTTTCACGCTGCTTGTGGGGAATCATAAGACGCTCGCTGTCCTTTGTTCTCTCTGACCAGGCCGAGGTTTGTGCAGGCGTCTTGGATGATGTCATCCGCTGCGTGCTCAGCGGCAGCGATGGATGTGTTCTGGGTTTGGGATGCGCTGATGTAGGTGAGTAATTGATCCTTGCAAAAGGGCCATGGGTTAAAATCCTCAGATGAGAGTGGGATGCTTTTATCCCCCCCTCCATTTTGCTGTCCCCATCCCACCATCATTCAGTCTTTTACTCAAAGTCATTCATGTTTCACATGTCAGGCCATACATGAGAGTATCAATCAATTATGAAGAGAAATATATTTCAGTGGGGATTTCAGCCAATAACATGCATTTTCTTTTTTGTAATTGATAGTTTTTAAAAAGTGATCAGAGAGAATAATAAAGGAGAATAAAACAATAAAGGATTCAGACCATGAAGACTGTAGCATCTGTTTTACGCTGTTAGAGGGGACTGAAACAAAATGGTGAGTAATAGTCGCTATTAGAAAGATGGAATCCTGCACTTAACATCGGTGAAAGGGTTTAAAAGATTTGTCTCACACACGCACACGCACACACACACGCAGGCACACACACACACACACACACACACACAGGAGCGTAAGGACGGGCTCTCCTTGGAGCTGCTCTTTTCAATGCGACGCCACTGTCCGTAAATCTGATTGAATTACTTGGCCGATGCGAGCTGCCTGTGGCCTGCAGCCAGGGGATATCAATCTCCTGCACAGAATACTCTTCTTTCTGAATAACAGCAGGCTGCTTGGCCCTTAATTCGAGTAAACCAATTCTCCTATCCTCATTCAATTATAGTTTAAGGGAAGGTAAAACAGGCCTATAATCCAAAACCATCGTGGAGCAAAAGTGCACTTACAGTGTGGCACTGGGCCATAATAGAATCTAGATGTGTTTGTGGGTGTGTTTCTGTGAAATTGCACTTGGTTTCTTTCTGTGAATTTATGACTTTAGTAAGCCAGCACACTAGCTTGGGTGCAACACTGAAGACGTCAGCAGATTTCAAGTGTTGATGCTGCAGAAAATTCTTAAACATGAAGCAATTCTTGACTGAAGTGCACAGTAGGAGTCGAGGTTTATGACGTATAATGCAGCCCGCCACCAGAGGGAGTTCAAGATACTGTTCCTGCACATTTCTTCAATTCATAATATACCTCATTTCCAGCTTGCATGTACATGCATGTGCTTGTGCATGTGTGTGCTCTGACCCCTCTTCAGGCTCTTGGTCCAGTATGGTGGGCAGTGGCGAAAGTGTCCAGAAGCTCGGGCTGATTCCGTGCGCCATCTCCTGGCTGTACGCGGCCATCGAGCGGCGACGGGAGAAGACCTGGACCGACCTGACCGTGTCGGTGTCTGCGGTGGAGCTGTGCTGCGGGGAAGAGGACACACTGAGGGATCTGCTGGGAGAAGTGGCCCCCGCATTAGGCAGCATCCACAACAGCCCAAAGGCTCACATCAGAATCCAAGAGGACCCTGTTTATGGGATTCAGGTAGAGGAAAAGTCAATTTTTATGAATAATTGAGTCTGTCTAATGAAGTATTCAATCTAGAGGAGTCAAAGATGCGCAGTGGAGGTTTTATTCTCTGCTGCTGAGATCACAACTTTCCAGCTCTGCTTCCCTGGAAATATGAAAGACTCACAAAGTAGTGAAATTTTACAGTTGCAATAAAACCTAAGCGGCATAAAATCAGGCCACCAAGGACCTCATTATTTACGCCGAGAGTCGGGTCTGACATGAATGAAACGTGCTGTTCCTCTCTCCTCCCAGCTGCGGAACCATAACCGGGTGAAGGCGCCGACAGCTGAGAGGGCAGCTTCGCTCCTGGACTCGGCCATAGCGGCACGTCGGCACAGTGACTTCATTACATACTTGTCTGACAGCTCCATTATGTTCTTCACCCTCCACATCCAGCCTCCGCGTGCAGAGAGCAGCACTATCGGCAAAGGTTGTGATCAATTATTTAATTATACGATGCAGCAAGTCCCTGGCGATATTATTTCCCATCAGTTATTTTCCAGCTAGGCCTAAATTCGCCGCACAAGTTTCTGCACTAACATCCTTTTTGTCTGAAATCTACAGGCTTGCGAGGCCCCATTAAGCTGACCATGATAGACGTCTGTAGTGGGATAAGAGGAATGACCAAAAATAAGCTTCCATATTCCGAACTGGGCCCGATCGTCGTGTCGCTTCTAAGCGGACACAGAACCGTCCCCAACAAGTAAGAGTGGGAAAAAAAATGAAGGATTAACTGTAAGGATGTTTGACTAAAGAGCTTCACGTTGAAGAAATGACCTCACGGACCTTAGCCAGCGGTGATCGGCTAACGTTATAGCATAAAAGTGAGACAAGCACTGTGTTTACGAGTTCAGGCATTGGTGTCGAGCTGGCTTAGGTCAATTCATAGTTCCTACTGGTAAACGATGAGAAGTAGTCCTCAGAAGAAGGTCCTAGTTCTTTCAAAGAGTCACCTAAAACACCTGGGATTTTTTTGCTGTACTCATCTGATTGTACTCCTCATAGGGGTGGGAAACTGGGCATGCTCCTTCGAGATTCCCTGGGCCACATAAATTGCCACACCACAGTGATCGCGGAGGTGACTGAATCCCTGGCACACCTTCAGGAGACCCTGTCCACCATTCAGATGGCTTCGCGTATACGTAGGACACAAAAAAGAACAAAGGTAGTGTACATGCATGCTAGCAGCATTCTGCAAAGCGACTTAAAATAGCATTGAAAAAATTGTGTGAACCATTTATGACTTATTCTGGTGAATTATCTTCTCCTAACAGCAGTCCACGTCATGCTCTCCTTCTACAAGGAGCCTGACTAAAGACTACAAGCGAGGTCTTCTGTCTCTGCGGGCATTTCACTCCACCGAAGAGGTTGATGTGGACATCCCCCATTTCAGCTTGCGCAACGATGAACGCTCCAGCAGCGACCAGTCCTGCGACACGGTCATCCAACTGGATTCGGAGGGGTTGGTCCAGTCTAGAGCAACATCCAGGCTGGCGCAACCCGAATTTGTGCCCATCATACCGTCTCTGCATCCTAACAAGGCCGACATGGACGACCCTGAGTTCACGGCTCTGCTCCAGGAGCTTCTGAGAATCCCTCAACTGCAGGGAGAGCGGAAGGACGAGGAAAACCTTCAAGGGAATATTGAAGTGCGTAAAACAGATATGAAGGGGAGGGAATGTCTTAAATGCGACACGTTTGCTGAACTTCAAGAGCGTTTGGGCTGTATTGATGGTAGCGAGGCAACAATGGACATGTTAAAATCTTCTTCTAAAGGGCCGCCGGTCAACAATGCAGCAGGTGAATCACAACCGGTGAAAGACAAAGGCAGACAGACGTCCTCGGAAACACCGCAGACCTCTTTGAATCAGGGGGTGGGCTGCAGTCAGGCCTCTGTTAGCGAGAAGCAAACAGATGGCGCCTTCCCCGGAGACAGTTTTCAAAGGGAGGATTCTGGTCTGTATGACTGTGAGGAGTGCAGCACCAACAGTTCTGGTGAGGAGCTGCTGAATCAGACGCTTCACAGGGCCTGCCGCTCAGAGGCGCACAAACATGAAAGTGCTCATTCAAACTCTCAGAAGTCAGATGTGAATTCTCCGGGTAGTTCTCTCACAAATCAGAATGCAGCTAAAAAGGAGAGCCCTGAAGCTGCTGACTGGTTCAAAGCAGCCAAAAGAACCTCACCAGTTGGTAAGAGCTCCCCCATATCTCCCTCCTCCTCCTCCTGCTCTGCCTCACACTCCATGGCGACTGGTATCATCCTCCAGGATGCGCTAACGAACAGGCCCAGAGAGGTTCTTGAGGAAATGAAGGCCACTATTACAGTGACTGTTCAGCAGCCGCTGGATCTGAAAGGTCAAGATGAACTTGTCTTCTCCATGGTGGAAGAGGTGACCATCAGTGGAGCACTGAAGACAGGGAGGGCAGGAGGAAACATTATTTGTATAAGAGACGGTGTCCAGTCACTGGAACATGTTCAGGGCTCCGTCAGCTCTCAACCAATCAGGATAATCAGCAACGTTGGCGATGAAACTGTACCGGCAGGTCTGTCTGATACCGACAAAAGCTCTATAGTTCAAGCTCAAGCTAAAGAAACAAACCCAGAACAGCCTCATTGTCCACCCAGGAAGGAAAAGAGGTACTTGCCCTCTTTTATTAACCCCATGCTGATGAATACAGATGTGGAGTTTGAGTTGGATGAGCCAGAAGAAAAAGAAAGCTCTCTTGATTCAGTCACACCACAGACTGGGCTAAGTGGGATTCATGTCAAAGGCACAGAAGACGGGAAGGTTCCTGAAGAAAGGATCAGGATGGCAAAAAACCCCAAAGTATGTGATTCACCCCTGAGCCAAACATGTCATGACTCAGTGATGTTGGGAGATTTGAGATTTAGTGACAAACCTGTCGAAAAAGCATGTGGCAAGAGGCCGAGAGGCACAGACAACAGCCGCCCCAGAGAGAGAGAACGTGCTTTTCCGAGTAAACCACCGAGAATCTCAGAGGAGGGAGAAATCTGTTCCAGGCGTGTTAGGAATGACCCCAGGAGAATTGGTCTTCCACCTGGTTGCCAGGAAACATCCTACGCGTCCATGAAAACGGGGAGTTTACCGAGGGTCTGGCACAACGCCAACCACCAGGACCTCTACCGTGGCGCTTACACGGCAGACACCCACAGAGACCCGAGGGGGGTGATATCATCCACCCCGTGTAGCCCAGACGTGACTCTGAAGAGGAGGCAGCGAATGCAGCAGTCAGCCGCCAACCACAGCGTGCTCGTCTCCAAACAGCACCTTAACGGTAAGCTTTCCAGACAGAGCGTGGAGACTCTGTGCAAGACTTCAAGTCTGAGGGTGAATAAGGTGAGCGGGAGGCTGAAGTCGCCCACCGAGGACAGACTTTTCAACGTCAAACTGGAACAGCTGGCCACCCGGAGCAATTCCCTCGGGAGAATGCCGAGGGACTTCCCAACTCTGGGTAGGGACAGTAGTAGCACCTCTATGAGCTCCAAGGAGAGCTCCAAAGAAAGTACTGAGGGGGCTTTTAATCGGGGGATTAAAGGACTTAAAGAAGGAGA
This sequence comes from Arothron firmamentum, assembly GCA_016586285.1. Lineage (NCBI taxonomy): Eukaryota > Metazoa > Chordata > Actinopteri > Tetraodontiformes > Tetraodontidae > Arothron > Arothron firmamentum. The sequence continues at coordinate 79,092 of BJFM01001417.1, forward strand.
TTACACTTTACCAAGGGCAAGTAGGAGCCCCAGAAAGAATCGATCTGACCAGAGCTATCACTTCTTCCCCTGTGATGAAGCTGTAGCTCAGCCTGCTAACCGTGCCCATCCCAAGCTCTCCGCTGTGGGGAAACTCAAGATGGCTTGTGGACCCAAAGTCCGCCGGCTGTCTGCCCCCAGCATCAAGAACCTGAGCCTCACCCGCAAGAGCTTGCAGCAGTCCATCAACCGCAGTGAGAGTCTTTCTCCCGATAGCAAATGTGTTAGCTTTGAGCGGACATCCTCCTTTCTCTCCTCGTCGCCCCCTCGCTCGTTTCGCTCCATTAGTCGGACTCCGAGTCAAAGCTCCACATGCTCATCTACAAAATCTGCCATCCAGGGGTTTGTTAATGGCCGACTCTCAGACCTTCTTAAAGAGGGGCCCGTCAGCCCCATTTCAACCGGACTGGACCAAATGGCCGCCCTTCCCTCGCCGTACAGCCGGGTGACCTCGCCTCGTATGCCCGATCACTCCAGTGGGCACGCAAGTGACACCACCAGCGTCCTGAGTGGAGATTTACCCCCAGCCATGGGGAAGACGTCCCTGCATTTCTCTGGCAGGAGCAGCATGGTGAGCAGCGGCTACGACAGCATGGTCAGGGACGGCGGAGCCGCCGGTAGCGGCACCTCGACTCGCAATTCCACCAGTGACAGAAGCGGATTTCTTCTCAGCCTGGCTCGCAGCAGCCGATTGTCCCGGAGACGAGGCCACGCAGGTAAAACACCCGGAAAAAACGGCCTCTTGTAAACAACATGATCCCAAACGTGTGTTAAAGGAAACACGTATGTTCAGCATCCAGATGATAATCCACCATTTCAACAGCGGAACTCTTCATGTATGGAATCTTTACTGTTTTGTACATTTTCTAAAATTCTTGCATGATGACACACTTGAGTGTACAGACTTTTGTACCGCTTCACACCTCCAAAGTCCCAAATACAATGGTAAAAATGTAAAGTGTTGAATCGTATGTAATCTGGAAAATCCCTGTGGAATATGTCATGGAAATTCAGCCCAGTGAAATGTTTAAAGTCTGGTAAATGAAAGGAAACGGGGTTTACGTGGAGCGAGGCAAAGATCTAAATAAATGATCAGCATCATACGTGTTGGGTTGTGATTTGACCACATAGCATATTAATGTGACAATAATTGGGGATGACACACACCTAGTTTCCCTCACACCACTGAAAGCCTAATTGTGTAGGTCTCATCATTAATATATGAGGTCACTGACGCGTGTTCGGCTGGTACGCTAACCTATAAAGAAGGCCGTGGGTGCTCGCTAATGCACAGGCAGCTTAACTAGGTCCACAGAGTGACATGAAGGATCTTTACTCTGCAGGAAAAACTCATCTAAATCTTAATGAAATCTTCACTGACGTGGACTCGATGTTTTCCTGCGTGTTTGCCTGTAATTGCAAAATCGGTTAATCCGGCGCGACTTGAGAAAATTGACTTTAATGAACACGCCAGCCACACGCGAGCACCAGCATTAGCCCTCAGGCTCCTCGTAGACCCGAGCGGTCCAAGGCTGTTTGGGGACACTTCAAACCCAGCCTGCAGCTTTTAACCGGCAACCTTAGTTGCCACCACTGCAGCTTTAAACAGCCGTTTGGATAGCCTGAGCTAATGTCTGTAACCTTTAATTACTGCTAAAATAAACTGATTGGTTGACTGTTTTACTAAAGACAACTTAAATCAAGACAAGAAGAACACGGTCCAGTTGCAGCATTTGTTGCACTCTCTGACAATTTAAATCAGACACCTAGATTAGCTCTGGCTAATAAAACTAGGTTATTATTGGAGTAGAATAATAAGCTAGCTATTTCATATCTTTGCAAACAAAAGCAAAATAGGTTTATATCAGGATGTCGTCTGCGTAAGCCAAGATTAGATAAAAAACATTCCGCCTTATGTGCTGTTGCACTGAGGTGATGTAATGTCCCAGCGATGGGCAGTCTGGCCTCCGGAGACATCCCCCCCTCCTCCACCGGTCTCAGGCGCCGTGAATTTGATACAATTTTAATGACCTCACAGGGGGAAACTGGGTCAATGCTACAGCAAAGGACAAAGAAGAAGACTGAAGGGAGAACAACATGTGGATTAAAGACATAGAAACCACACAAAGAAACCATCTCTGTTTTCCTTGTGTGACTTTTAAAAATGCTATAAATAAAAGATGCTAACAAAAGCCAGTGAGTTGAGCAGGATTGTGTATTTTTAGGGTCCCGACCGGTTCGGGGCCAAGCTGAAGTTTTTGGAGCATCATTAGCGGAAGATCTTTGATGCCAAATTCAGCTGCCGGAGGAGCGAGCTGGAGCACGCTATCCTCCTGCTGGGGCCCGCCCAGTGGAG
>BJFM01001417.1:81492-94015 GCA_016586285.1 Arothron firmamentum
TTTTTTTTTTTTGTCGTGAGTCGTGTCACGTGTCTGGCTTAATACATTAATAGATTCTTTGAAACATAATCTTCAGCGGTGGCCCTGACGGGTCCAGACTGATTCCTCTAAGTGGTCATGATGATGGATTGATGATGATCAATAAGCTGCAGCAGAATTTTAAAATATGGATTCTCCTCTCAGTGATGTCCTGAGCGTCGTGGTTCTGAATTCACTGAGCCAATAATGAACGATGAAGATGATGAAGATGGTGAGTGATATTTAGATTTTCTTTTCCATAGCGTCACACAAAATGAGTTGACGTTTTCATTATTAACTATTCTGTGGAGTTAAATAAATTCTGTCAACTGTAACACGGAAATGTTAAAGTAGTGTAATCCTTACTTTATCGCCTTAACATTCGTCACGTGACCGCATCACACGGTTACATAACGGTAGATTCGCCGCAGCAGCAGTGACATGGGTCGGCCTGCAGGTGTCGCTGTTCACCAAGATCTTAAATACATTTATTGAGGGGGAAAAAAAACCCGGATTAGGACGTAAACAAGAAGCATGACTGAGTGTCGGAGGCGGACAGATGACAAGATGAGTTTCGCGAGGTTGTGACGGCTGAACGAGGCGGCCGATGTTGGGATTATTTTGCAGAGGTGAGTGCCGCTCTTCACCCCGCGTCTCATCATCTGACCCGCGGATCTTCACCCCAAAAAACGGGAAGAAGAAAACGTCCCTTGTAGCGACAGCGTTAGCACATTTAAGCAACACCGCGCGTCACTTTCGCGGGTGCACCCGCGCACGCAGGCATGTGCCCTCACTTCAATTTGATCTTTTTAAGACAGGAAATGACGGCTGGAAGCTTTGATCGTGGAGCTTTATCTGCAGGTATGAGGGCTCCATCTGAACGTCAGAGTCTCAGATTTTGACCGAATTTCCAGCTGATCCTAAAAGAAGTGTCTTTTGGCTTCCAGCCTGACATGGACCAATTTAAAAAAAATAATAAACAAAAATAAACAAAAAAATAAATAAATAAATAAATAAAATAAATAATAATAATAATAATAATAATAATAATAAAACAACAACAACAACAACAACAATAATAATAATATGTGATTTTGATAGCAAAGAGTGTTGAATAATAATTTCCTACGTTTGCACTCATTCAGCTGGAATTGAGGTCCGGTCTAGTCTATACATCACAGCCTGTCAATAGAATATAGAGATATAAATATTATTTGTGGGACTCGTCACCAGCGACTGGCTGGAAGCAGCAGGCCCACTGTTCCCCTTAATGAATGAGAGCATTACCCCCTATCTGATGTTGTGATGTTAGTTGTGAACTAGACAACTATGCTACACTAATTACAGTTCCTATTCTGTCCAGACATTTTAGTTTTAAGCTTGTTTCTTGCTGTTGATGCTCACATGAGCTAGCCCCTGCTCAGAGCTTTTACATCACATTCCATGTTGGGGGGGATGCACAAGGATCATGTGACCAGTGATGTGTGAACACACAACTGCACCGCCTTCATGCCTTCAGACCGCTTAGCCAGAGAATGAGTTCTGTGAGGCGGAAATATATTTAGCAGCACGTTAGCCCTGCAGCCTGAGAGAGGCAACCGTGGAAGGAGTAATCGTAAAGTTGCACATTTGTGTCAGGAAAGACATTTAAAAGATGAGCACTGATAGCCTGTGAAATGATGTACATCCCGATAACGGCAAGCTTTTGTCAACAGGTAACCTTTGTGATGTCATCTGCTCAGGTTGGACCACCATGCTAACTGAGGACTGTGAAGAGTTCAGTTCAACTTCTGTTAGAGCCAGAATACTCTAACAAAACGAAAGATGACGGGTGTGTTGACACGCCGGGAGGTTGTCTGGGGAGATTAGAGGGCAGCTCCCACTTAAAAACCATTTGAACACGTCAGAGCTGTTATATAACAATATTTATTCAAATACACCAAGTACATGCAGTCCAAATCTCAACATCCTCAGCTCCACTTTAGTGCTAATTAGAAAATGTTAGCGAGACCACAACAGAACCCATCAATATCTGACTGTCAGTAATGCTGCCATATGCTGCTTTTAAAAGAATGAGGAGTCCCAAAAAATAGGAAATGCTAGCATGAAAGCACATTAAGGATAAACGTAAACATCAGCTTTCGCACCACTGTATCCTCCACGACTTGGAGATCATTAGTAAAATGTAGTAATGTTGTAAATAAAGGCAGCTAACGTGGCGCTGATGAGGAAAATTCTGCTTGATTTGAATAAAACATTCATATGAGAGTTACGTCATTGCCCACCCCGTTGGAACAGAGTTCTAACTGTCTGCACAGAACGTCCCCACTGCTCATTATGCTGTTTTCTATGGGAGTCCCGTCGAGCGCTCCCCCGTGCCCGTGTCACAGTCCTGACACAAAGACCACCCTTTCAGGCAGCGACATGTCGGCTGTTACATTAGTGCCACGTCTTTTTTTTACATCCACGTCTTTTCTCTTCAGACTTTTCAGGGGATTTAAGTCAGAAGGGAAAACATCATCTCCGGCCAGGCCTCTGTCGACCACCCAGGAGGGATTAAATCACATGATTGGATCTTCCACCTGCAGGCAACCCTCCATCTCCACCAACCTTCATCAGTCGTCTTCCTCAAAGGAAGTTTTCTGAGGAATGTGTGAAGCCTCTGGCGTTTCCTGCCCCCCGGAGAGAAGAGCAGTGTCTGGAGAGGTTGTAGGATAAAAGTGTGCAGCGACGGAGGCCATGGGAAACAAGAGCAGCGTCCCGCCAAAGGGTCCCGACACTGGGAGCGCACGTGAGGATGAGGTGGTCACCGCCATCGCAGGTCAGATTTGAGTTTATCCAGATTAGCTACGCGGTCGGGAACCTCAGTGGAAGTTGATTCACCTGCAAGAAATGAAAAATTGGTTAAAAAATACTGACAGAGGGATGGAAAAACAGCACTTAAATGTAGATTATTAACTAAAAGAATTTAAGGCATTTTTGCGGGTTTAAAGTCAGAATTGAGATTTATTATGTGCTAATCTTGACTAAAACTCCACAAAATCTGATAGACTAAACTTGTAAAGAAGCAAAAAAAAAAAAAAAAGAAAAGAAAACTCAAGGCACCAGGACTCAACTGACTGTCGGCTTGGTGGCGACTAAATGCTAGTTTCATGCTGTCACGCGGAGCAGAAACATAATTCCTATCATATTCTGCAGACATCATCCGTCTTTGATCCACCATCCCAACAACCTACAGCAGGAGCTCCAGATGAGACTAATGGAAAATATCTATTCTGGATGCCCAGATGGAGGAATATTATGAAAGTTATCGTTATCTTCCGGCCTTTGCTTTCACCTGGATGTTGTGTCTTTAGTTCGTGAGGTTACGACTGAAGCGCCGGATCCGTTTACCTGAGTTCCCCATCGTAGCAAACAAAAGTAGTGTTAGCCTGTTTGCTGTCATGAGCGTTGGGTATTCTGAATATTTTACGACTGATTACATGAGCCAACACAGAAACAACTGCGAGGATTTTTAAAAATCCAACATGTTTGTGTTGTTTCCAGGGAGCGTCTCCAAGGGGGGTTCGGGGGCCCTGAGCCCAGAGCTGCTGGACTCCCTGCAGTCCCTCAGAGACAACGCTGACTCCGCCTTGTTGCCACACTCGCTACACCAGGTGTGTAAAGGTGGATTTTTTCCCCCCCCCATGCATTCAGCAGGTAGATCAGGCAAAATAAAACCACCTGATATTTGGGAAAGACAAAAGCTGCACCTTCGGCAGGAGGTAAAGTCCGTACGGGTGAGGAAAAGGCTAACAGACACGCTAATCCTGAGCATGAGAGGGTTCATGTGACTGTCTCTGCACGGCTAGCTGTCACATGACCAACATCTTTGAAGCACTTGAAGCTAATTTGAATTAAAAACACTTTTGGACAACCTTTAAATCATGGAACCCTCTCACCCAGAGCTATCTGACAAGCAACAGTAACTGGAAAAAAATCAGTTTAACAGGGAGAAACCCTGAGCAGGGCCAGTCTCATGTGTTAGCCAGCTATGGCTTACATTATGGTGGAATGGCAAATATGTGCAGATGTTATAAACCGCGGAAGTTTCTAGTTTAACAATGTGGGAGGGACCAGTTAGCTTTCTGGTGATAAATCTGTAAAACTAAAGGAGATTTTCGTTTCATCTTCATGTTGTTTCCAGATTGCAGAGACCTTCTTGGCCAAAGAAGACTGTATCCTTCTTAATGTGGCCGTTATGGTTTTATGACATAACGTTGATGTTTGTGTGAATGGGAACGTGGTTTCTTTACATGTTGTTGCTGCCCTGAGCGTCCCCAGTCTCTCCCAGTCTCTGGGTGTTGTCCATACTTTGACTCAAAGCCCCGAGGGCTCACAGCGCCATGCTTTCCTCCAGTTGTGTTGTTGCGGTCGCCCTGACAACTGCCATCGGCCCGCCTCCCCGTAAGGAGGTCGGGTGTGTTTGTGTCCTTGAGGAGAAAGTGTGAAGCCCTGATCTTTAACTGCCAACCCCACCAGACCAGTGGGCCATCCACTTCCTGCAGCTGGAGAAGCTCTACCATGAACGCCTGCTGTCCAACCTCGCCGCCCTGCAGGAGAACTGGGGTACTGTGGAAGCTTTGCAGCATTGCTGTTATCAATGTTGAGTTTGTGTTTATGCACATTTGTGCTCTGTGTTCCCAGAGAGCCAGTGGAGAGAGAAGAACTCGGAGAGCAGTTCTCCTGCCGAGTCCGACGGCCTGAGTCAGAAACACATGGAGACGCTCAGTCAGATCTGCAGGACACACCTCAGGTAGCTCCGCAGCTAAAGCTCGGCCTCAAGCTCAAGTTTAACTTATCAGATGCCAGCGATTTAGGCTTTGCTGCTACAGGTTCCTGTTCTGCCTGAGTAGATCCTGCGGTCTCCCCAGGACAGATGGGGCATAAACAGGAGCCCTCAAGCAGTTCCCGTTTCTATGACGACGCCCCTTTATGGTTGGCTGCATCTGGTTGACCTCCAAAGTGAGAAACCGTGGATCCCGCCCCTTTGTGTCGGGGTCTAACCACTGTGGTGTCACCTGGGATCACCCTGGTGTTTGGTGCTAATTAAACACCAGGTTTCCTACCAGGAACCTTTCTTCTTATTAGACACAAGCCTTTCAGCTGAAGACACTCTGAGGCTGCAGACACACGCTGGACCGGTCTGAGAAAAGCCGTAATTCTGACGGGGCAGATAAGATTTCCGCTGGATTCTGATGATTTCCTGCAAATGCAGACGAATTCCTTTGTTTCACATTCCAGATGTCGCATTCCTTGACTGCAGCTAACAGCGTCGTGTCTGGAAAAGGGATAAATGCAAATAAAAATGCAGGTTTCCTGTCACATACTCATCTTCTGTTTCTGCTTTTTCACATTTTACAGGCCGTCTGTCAGTGTGGAGCAGGTACGATGGTTCCTTTAAATAAGCAAATGAACTTTGTTTCCTCTAAGTAAATATGAATAACTCATGTTTGCTTCAACAGAACACAGTAAACATGGTGCTGAAAGACATTCAGGACCAGAACGAGATGCTACCATTTCCTCATGATGAAGGTAAAGCTACAGATTAGCAAGCGCTAATGCTAGCAGGCCGACATTAACCACGAAGGTGTTAGGTTGGTGTCTTCAGTAATCTATGATCAATGTTCTGGTCCTGATGGTTTCAGACAAGCCTGAAGCTACAAAACAGAACAAAGACCAGCAACGATGCTCAGATCCAGAACCTTCACAGTCAGGTGAGGAGGAGGAGGAGGCAGGAGAAGAAGAGAAATATGAGGAAGGGCAGGAACTGGAAGAGGAGACACCAGAGGAAGAAGAGGTGAAGGTGGAGTGGCCGACAGGAGTCCCCCAGGCTTCAGACAAAGACCTGGCCAAGCTGTCCATCAAGGAGGGGGTGAGTTTGTCCTTAAACCGAATGATGTAATGAGCGTTAACTCGACCCACGACTCCTCGGGATAACCCGCAATTTTCCCAGCTTCCTGGACCGCAGCCTGGGCGTGCTGAAAGGCTGCTATGACGTCTTTGCAGCATCAAATCTGTCAAACCAGGATATAGTTCTGGAGATCAAACCTTAACTTGATCTGCTTATGTTTAGATTATATGCGATAATCTGGGATATTCCGCCTGTGTGGTGACCTGCTGACCTCAGCACATAATTGACCTGTAAATGATGGCGGTTGATGAGGCTCCACTCCAGGAATCGACATATGGCCGAGCTGCTTTTGCTTTCTGGTCTGTGCAGAAATTATAATCAGGTCAACAGATTTTCCTCAGCAGGGGAGCCCTCGGGAATTACTGCCCCCTACTGACCACTCAGTGGACCTGCAGTCCAGTACCAGCAAAAGGATTCATTCTGCATTAAATTAGATTTGGGTTAAAATAATTAACACAGTTGAATTTCAAAATGAGGATTTTCATGTCGAAAGTGGCGCTAACCTGGGAAATGTTGTCTCAGAGCTCCTCCCCCGATGGTTTGGTCTCCATTCTGAAGAGGCGGCGAGCGTCTCTGGATGGTTTACCTCCGCCGAGCATCAACGCGTCCAAGCAGAACTCCACGCGTAAAGTTCGCTTCAGTGAGCCAGAAGATGGCGCTGAACCAGGTATACAGTCTGCAATCTGTGTTCTCAACAGTAGAGGGCGCCCGTTCTCGACATTTGTTGGTGTATTTTTATTTCAGATGAGGTCAGCGGCGATTCCTGCCTCATCCTACTGCTGCTGTGCCTGGTCACCGTGGTGATTAGCATTGGTGGCACCGCCCTCTACTGCACCCTGGTGGGGAGCTACTCCAGCATTTGCACTGACTTCACGCACAACGTCGACTTCTACATCGCAAACGTACGGGGGTTCCTGGCTGGCCTCAGACGCTGGTTACCCCTGCCGATGTAAACTCTGCGCTCTGACACACGGTTACGTTATTGTAACCTTCTGCAGTACACAGCGCCCTCTACTGGATTTTATGTATATGACTGTGGTGCTCCATCCCTCCACCTTAAAGTTCCTGCGCCTTTTTTAACACATAAATAAGTTTTTGCAGATTTTCTGACTGAGGTTGGGTGTAATACACACAGAGCCCAATAGGGGGCAGTGGGATGTTTATGGTTTGCACAGACTATCAGAGCAGCAGTCTAGCTGCACCTTTTTGTTGTTGTTGCTGTTTTTAAGTTCTGATGTTATTATTTTTTGATGTGTTGTGTTTTGTTCTCGTAGCTAACGGGAGATTTTTTAGTTGTTGTTTACGTCATCAGTTGCTGTTTTGGCCTTTGTGGTTTGAAGCTCCTGCAGGGCTGCACACATTTGTCAAAGATTCACAGCACACATGAAACTGGCCTGAGGTCAGCATATATATGGACTCAACCAGCGTGTTTACCTCACTTCTAATACTCCTTTTTATTATCGTAATTAAGTAAGCAACAAAGAGAAGTGTGGGTTTTGTGATACTGTTGAAAACAATATGCTATCTTTTTGTCTGTTTTTTCATCCGATTAATGTGTTTCTTGACTGGAAGAAGCGACTCAGCATTTTACTGAAACAAAGACAGAAACTGGACAGAATTTACCTCTTTTAAACTTTACCCTTACATTCAATGTGTTTACAGATTTACATTTTTAAAGTCTGCCCTGTTCTCTCTACAGTTTTGAAAGTGATTAATCCTGTTTTGTCACTGGTTAAAAATACAAAATTGTACCAACGAAATTACGATGTATCTGTGTTCTGTTTATTTATTTTGGATTTTTCCTTTTTTAAAAATCGGCCAGCAGGTGGCGGAGTTTCACGTCTTTGGGGCGTCGACAGTACTGACAGCAGAGGTCATTCGGTACCTTTGATGAGAGAGCGCGTGTGCGCGCATGCACCTGTTCCGGTTAAGACGAGATTGACGTGCAAGGTTTTCATCATTTCCCAATCATGTCTCATGACCGATGTGATCAGCTAAAGACTCTAAATGTACAAAACCTTCAGGCTGAGCTGCGGGTCCATCTCACGCTTCTCTCCTCCAACAGCAGGGGGCGATGTGAAGTCACTCAGTCCCACTTCTCCTTTGTCGCTCGTTTCTTCACCTCTGTCGTGTCTTCTCTCCTGTGAATGTAATTCTTCTCCCCCTAATACCTCATGATAAAAAAATATGAATAACGTATTAAAATCATTTCAGGGAATACATTTGTGATTATTACCAACCGTCTCACCCTCTTCCTGGTAGACACAGCTGCTGTGACCTTTAGCCTCCTTCTCTTTTAAAACAAATTGTCCAGTTTTGCCTTTAAAGCGGAATGCCACTGACAGACCTCCAGGTTATTTTCCAAGACTTTTCCAACTGTAATAATATCACAAATGAACTAGTTATGAGAATAAAACACAATATTTCCAACTATGTTACCTGTCGGTGGGAGGAGCCAGGAGGTGGACGGCCCGGACGGTGGACGATAACGTCTACAAGTCAAAGACCAAAGCCTGTCGACTCAGACCGGCAATAAAGACAGACACGATTGTGACTCCAGTTTTTTACTTTTAATCAATTCAGCTAGCTACAAAATGTCCACCACTTCACACTGATAGGATACAGAGAGGGAGTCTTTAATGTTACATGCGCTGAGGACATCAATCTCACGGTCGGACCTATCGTGTCATCCAGGTTTGGGTTCTAATCACCGAACTCTACTTGTCATTTTGGCGATTTTGGTGTGCATAGCTCTAAAGTACAGAAGCAACCAAAGAAACAAACAAAAACCCTTTTTTTGTGTTTCTGTTTCTTTACGATAGTTGGAACCGGTAACAAACCACACAGGGAGAATAAACTTACAGGTACAGTCTTCTTATAAAAGTAAGATCTCTCAGAAATATGCGTCTTTGCTTTACATTGCAAACGTTTATTTATATTTTCTTTTTTTTCCAGAGCATCCAAAACCTATGTTACAGAGCTCAACCAGTCCTCGCCTCTCAGCACATAATCAGCATCTTCATCACTGAGCTGCATAATCGTTTAGAAAACAGGTCATGTGTTTGTTTTTTTTGTTTTTTCTTTTTGTTTTTTTGTTCTTTTTTGCAGTACAACCCCGGTGTCCTGGTTTTTATCGTCATCTTCATCACACCTTTTTGATCCCCTTTGCCTTATTTTACAACGAGATGGTCACAGTCAGTAAATATCGAGACAGAAAGAGTGGCACTATTGCAAACTTGCAGGAGTACGGAACCACCGACGGCGTCCTAATACTGAGCATGCGCTTGATCGTGTGCTGCCGCCGTGTCGTCTTGTGTTTTTGTTTGTTTTTTTTTTTCAATATATTTTTCAGACAGGTTTTATTTAGAAGACTAAAATCTACCATTGGTCATGCAGAAACACACAGTTCACGTCACTGGGAATGCAATGTCTAACACAGCTACGGAGTCTAGTTGCACATAGTCTAAAACAGTAACCCAGTATGAGCGGTGGGGTGGGGTGGAGTGGGGGGGTGGGGGCGTGTCCACGACGGACTGAACCTGTGATCGGAAGAGCTCGTTCGTCTGCAGCCGCCCACCGTTACCTTTCTGCCGTGACAACGCTGAAATAAGGAGCGCGACGTTAGCTTAAGTGGGATGACGGCGTTACCAAGACGATACCGAAGGCCAAAAGAACGAAAAGAGCTTGTAGAGCATTCCTAGTATATGCTAACCATCCAGAGCTTATAGATTTATATATGATATAGAATAATATATGATATATATCTGATAAAAAGAATAAAAACTTCACAGGTGAGCTAGAGAGCCATCGAGTCAGCACTATATACAACCTTTGGAGAGAATGAGAGACGGGGATAAGAAATCATCTTTACGAGGACGATCATCTTGAAAAAAGCTCGACAGACGACACAGAACAACATTTACAGTCGGGGAGGGGTGATATGTGCATGTGTGCAAACCTAGAAGGTCAATACCATGGTGAAAGCGTATGGGCGCCTGTCGGCGTGCGGCGACGCGGCGCCCACGCTCAGCAGGGGAGGAGGGGGCGAGGGGGCGGGGCTTAGCCGCTGCCCAGCATCTTTGTGGCGCGCTGGTTGGCCTCGTCGATCCTGGTCTTGTTGGAATCGGCCTGAGAGGAGGAAGGAAGGAAGGCGTGAAAACCCCGAGAAGGTGGGGGAGCGAAGCGAAGCCGGCGCGCTGGCGTACCTTCTCCATGATCCTGTCGATCTGGCGGTTCTGGGTGTCGATCTCGTTGCCCATGTCCAGGGCCATGTGACGCAGGTTGCCGATGATGCCGCCCACCTGCTCCAGGTTCTCGTCCATCTCGTTTTCCCGGGCGTCGTCCGTTACCCTGCAGACAGGACGACGCGCCTGGTGACCATCCTACCCTGACCCTGACCTTCTGACGCTGAAGCCCAGGTCGTACCTGCGGATGAAGCCGCCGCTGATGGCCATCTGTTCGCGCTCGTCCACCACGCGGGCGGGCTGGCTGGCCACCACCCCGTCCTGGTTGTTCCCCCAAGCCTTGCTGGCTCCGCTCTTCATCCTGGCGGCGAGGAGGAGGAGGAGGAGGAGTTAGCAAGCGGCCCGGTGAGACGATTCCTCCTGAACCTGAACCAGGCTGAGCCCCCCAGATCTACCGTCAGGTGTGATCAGCTGACGCAAAGATGCTGCTTCATGCATCAGGACTTTAGGTCAGGCAGAGCACAGCGGGTGTGGACCGGGTCTGGTCCAGGATGGTTCTGGTTCTGGTTCTATGCTGATGTTATACGTCACATATAACATTCAGAATCAGACAAACTAGGCATGCATTGGAGAACTTCAGCGCCTCTCCGCCTCAAAGAAGGAAACAGAAGCGTGGTGCGGACCTTGACGTCCCCCCAGTCCCACACTGAAAGGTCCCAGTTTGACAGAGAACAGAAGCTTGGAGCGACACACAGACACAGAACAGGACGCCACATCGCAGAGAGGACGACGAGGAACGACAACAAACCGCCAAACCACAAAAGAAACGACAGGAAACTGGAGAGAGTCAGCAGAGGATGATCCCAGCGCTAACCCCCCCCCCCCCAGCTGTGGAAAATGGTTTCTTCCAGCTTCTGGACCAGCTGAGGCTCCGCTAACACGGAGAGCACCATGACCTCAGCTGCTAGCTTGTTTTTGACCAAAAGAAGCTGAAGAAGCTGGTTTGGATCCAGGTTGGATCCAGTTTGGTGTTGGTTTCACCGTTCCGCGCCGTGGAGCGATCACGATATCCTGGTGACTGGCAGGAGAATGTTCTCAGTCTGGTTCTGCTAACATCTCGGATCCAGAACTTTCTAGATCTTTACCCAGAAGCACGCCAGGTTCTCCCCCCGCCCTGCTCAGAAACGGGCTGAGGCAGAACTTCACACCAGCCTGGAGAAGGTTGGATCTCCTCCCTGTAAGCTGGCATGGCCCCGCCCACCGCAGACTGGATCTACTCCACCTCTCTGATCTGGTTAGATCTGCTCAGTATCTCAGATCCGCTATCAAAACTAAACTCCTTCTGGGGAACTGGTTCCCACGGCGCCCTGAAAGTCGGGCCGTCCACCGATCGGAAACTGCTACGACGCAGTGATGCAGGCGGTCGGCTTCCATAAACCAGGAGCCAGCGAATTCTGACTGACGGCTGGCACCATCCTGGAACGAACGCTCCAGCCGGGCCTGGCCCTCCGTTCGAGCCCGGGGCTCCAACCGAACCCGGCGCTCCGGCCAAGCCCGGGGCTCCAGCCGAGCCTCGTGAGCCTCGTGATGCGTCCTCCTGGCAGGCCGCACTCTGGTATGGCTGACCTACATGTGAGCGCCTCCCCCGCGGGACAGAACAGATATGTCCCGACAGGCAGCGCCCATAAAAGCTCGTTTAGCGCGGCGCTCCGCAGGAGAGGCGGCGGCGCAGAGAAGCGGCAGGAGGCGGCAGGAGGCGCGAGCGACGCACGGAGGCACGATGGACCGATGCGCGGAACAAGCCCGGCAAGATTTCCGCGCGCGCGTGGTCGACCCAGTTTCCTGCTCCCACAACGACACAGATCGCTCCTGTGATCCCGTGATGCCTTCACTGACAATCCGCCTCCTGACAATCGGAATTTGGCAGGTTTAAATTTTCAACAAGAGGAGCGCCTCGAGTAAAAGATATATGAAATGTTGTTTTTAAACTCAAAAGTCTGACTTTAAACCCGGAAAAAGGAAGGTTTTCTGACAGGAAGAGGGGATTGGAAAGACGGAATTCTTACATAGGCCTTTTGGAATTCTGGGGAAAAACTAAACACCTAATAAAAAAATCAGAATTTTGAGTTTAAATGTATATTTTTCACACGTGGCTCCAGTCTTATTCCGCGCTGAATATCCAGACAGTAAGAGATTTGAAATTTTGACACAGTTTCAGACGCTGAAGCTGATTTTTCTTCTCCCCTTGACTCCGCTTTTATCTGCAGGCGTGGACAAATAAAACATCATCACCATCATTCAGCTGCAGTTTTCATGGTTTGTGCTGTCATGCATGTATGAGCATTCCGGAGGGGGGGGGGGGGGGGCG
>BJFM01001418.1:4942-21734 GCA_016586285.1 Arothron firmamentum
ACACACACACACACACACACACACACACACACACACACACACACACACACACACACACAAGCGAAAATCTGATGTCTGTGAGGATGATATAAAAGCAGGGGAAAGACAGAGGTTCTTTACCAGACTTTTGCAGCATTTTGAGGAATACAAACTCACCCAAATCCTCATCACCATGTCTCCCCGTACAACATCGCAAGTCAGGAAAAGACTGAACTTTAAGGAGGAAGAAGAAGAGACGGGCCTGCGTGTGATTCGTGAAACTCCGGTGTCTATTTTTGAAGAATGTGAATATCCGCAGGTTCCACGCAAGCGTGTGGTGTTTCTCAGCAGGATTCAGAAGCCTCTGTCCGAATCCCTGATGGAGAAGTTGAGTTTAGATGAATACGGTGCGACGGGATCTTTTGGTTATTTTTTACTTTATGAGATGGGAGAGCTGATGCTGCAGCAGTGGAAAGACGGTGATACTTACACGACGGCAGCCGTGCTGACCTCGGATGATTGGTCCGTGTTGTGCCTGGCGTTGCAGAACCAGCTCTGGAGCGATTCACCTTCCTCTCTCCCCCCGGGTGTGGAAAGTGACGGGGAATGACGATGAGGAGAATATCTTTCCACCAACACTGCCTCCATCTATCCCCGAGAAGGTGACTCCTTCAGACATCGACAAGCTGGATGAGACGGACAGGTGGACTACGTCCTTTTTTATAAACACCGTGAAAATGGCTGTGCTTCATATGCTGGGAGCCACCATCAAGAAATTCAGCGCTTCAGAATGCTACGGGTGTAAGTGAATCATCCTAGCCAGAGACAGCATTCGTGTTTGTTTCCAGCGGAGGACCACTACCTGCAGAATAACTTTTACAGCATTATCTGTTACGGGTAACCGTTGTAATTCAGACCCAAACACAGACCTATGGAGCAGAGTGAGTAGGCTTTAATGAAGCAGGACAACCAACTCAAGACACTCATACAGAGGATGGTGAAAACGGAAAATCAAAAACACTCCAACGGAGATCAACTCGACAAATTGCAGTCTAAACCGAAGGTTAACACAAAACGCTCTCGACGAGGATAAGGTAACAGGAAAGAAAATTGAAAACCAAAAAACACTCCAACGGAGATTACCAAACTCGAAACAGTTCTGACGAAAACTCCACACTGACTGGCGAGCCTAAACGAGCCTCCCTCGTTTTCGGGACGGCGAACAAACAACAGTTCAAAGCAACCGGGTGTTTGTTAATCCAAAGTCCACAAAGTCCAAACAACAATCTGACAACTGGAGGCTGCCGGATTGCGTCCTTAAATAGACCGGTGATTGGTAATGCCCGGAAGGTGTAGCAGCTCCGGAGAGTGAAGGGTGCTGGCGCCATCTAGGGGGCAAGAGGGAATCCAATCCCTAACATTATCAAGATCCTGTGCACGTCGTCCTTTGTTCCAGCCATGCAAGTCCTGCTGAAGCTTCGTCGGATCCGCAGCGAGGGTGCGAGAGTCAGAGCCATGGCTGAGACACTGCTGTTTGGACTAAAATCCGAAAAGAGGGTTCTGGACACGATCGATGACATGTACGCGAATCTGGTGGTAGATGATGATGATTTGAAACATCTAGAGCTGGTGGATGAATGTTGGGCCAACAACGGTGTCTGGGTTTTCGCATCAAACAAGTCGTCACTCTCTCTGTTTATCTGTTTTTTTAACTACCCCATTTCATCATTATATTGATTGTTTCTTTTAAATACTCACCTTTTTAGTGTGTTTTTAATCTATATTCACACATGTGCTTTTGTATGATACTCATCCACATATTATCTCCTACTTAATCCTGTATCAATAAAGAAAGGTTTTCATTCGTATCTGAGCGTTCAACGACTATGAATCGTGCCATGAGTAACATCTATCATGATCCCGCTCATCCGGGAAGTTTTGGCGGGGTCAACAGACTGTACAGAGCCATGAGGAATGAGAGGCATGAAAAAACCAGGCCTGATGAAGTTAGACGATTCTTATCGGGACAAGACGCTTATACTTTTCATAAACCGACTCGCGCTCATTTTAGCAGAAATAGAGTGCTTGTTCCGAGACCTCTCTACCAATTTCAAGCCGACCTCTGCGATATGAACAATGACGGTTTCCATTATCTATTAACGGTGATTGATGTGTTCGTTAAAAAGGCTTTTGCACAGAGTTTAAAGAGAAAAACATCTGTGGAGGTGGTTCAAGCGTTCAACTCTATTTTTAAAGAAAGTCACACTCCCGCAACACTTCAAACTGATGCCTGGAAAGAATTTCAGAATAAAAGTTTTCAGGCTCTGATGAAAAAATACAACATCATTCACTTTACCACGGCCAGTGATCTCAAAGCTTCGGTGGTCGAACGATTTAATCGCACCTTGAAATGTAGAATGTGGCGCTATTTTACAGCTAACATCACGATGGGGTATCTGGACGTTCTTCAGGACCTGATCCGCGGTTACAATAACAGTTTCCATAGCAGCATCAAGATGGCACCCGCTGAAGTCACCGAGGAAAATACTCCTCAAGTGTTTCAAAACATTTACGGCGTCGGATGCAAATACAAATTTAAAGCGGGGGACACGGTGAGAATATCCAAAGTCAGAGGAGTGTTTGACAAGAGATACAAACAGGCTTTTACGGATGAACTGTTTACGGTTGATCAATGCATACCCCGTTTCCCTCCCGTCTACAGACTGAAAGATTACGATGGGGAACCCATCCAAGGTTGTTTTTATGGGCCAGAACTGCAAAAGGTTGAAACAGCTCCTGATAAACTCTACAGAGTGGAAAATATCTTAAAAAAGTGTACGGTTCGTGGTAAAAAAAAAAAACAGGTTCTGGTGAAAGGGAGAAATTGGCCCGAAAAATTCAACAGCTGGGCAAATGCAGAGGCCGTTTGTAACCTATAAAAATCCGTCAATTTAAAAGGAACCGTGCTACGCTTTAGAACTTTAATTCCCGTCATGCCACATCCCCATTCTGGCCTATTACCCCAGCATGGGTGAGTTTATTGAAGCCATGAACACGTCGCTTATGGGTATCAAGACCGGCGTTCATCTAAACTATCATCCTATACTCAAGAGAATCAATTTTCAAGCCGGCGAGAGACATCATTTACGTTTTCGTAACACTTTGGCTCACATTCTAGGCGTGGTGCCCGACGAATGGATCACATTTTACAAGAAATGGAACGGCGTGGCTCCTTACCCCGCCGACATTAAAGCAGGCTTCTATTACTTATTCTGCTATAGCGATGTAGTGCGCGCCCAGCTGGTAGGTGACGTATTTGCACCTCTCTTGAGAACTGTGACTGTCAAGGGTTCGTACGGCGACGTCATCACGCAGATATTTAACCCCGCCCATTATCTGCCCGTGTCAAAGAATCATATTGAAAACATTTGTGTAGAGATCAAATCGGATCAGAACGAGTTTGTCAATTTCACTTTCGGTAAGACGATCGTCAAGCTCCAATTTAAGGCCCTGCAGCAGCAACAACAAAAAGTTTAACAATAAAGAATAAGTCATGTGCGATCCTCAAAGATTTGTCAGCTATTATGAGAGCCAAGTGGGCGGCGCTCTCCCCGGATTCGCCGGAGCGCCCGTCATGTACGGACGTGGAATTGACTCCTTGTTTTCAAGATTGTTCCGTTTCGTGTCTCCGCTGGTCAACAAAGGCTTTGCTCTAGCCAGGCCGCACCTTACATCTGCCGCAAAAAATATCCCCTCCGATGTGATGAGTCATGCCACGGAAAAAATGCTTTTTAAAATAAGTGACAGGGGGTGCAAGAAGGGTCGGGAAGAATCATGGTCCTCTCTAGAAGACCCAGAAAAAGACCCCCGGGTCAGCACCTCTCAAAAGTTAAAAAACGCAGGCATGACGAGAAGAAAAAATCATTCGGCAGACGTCTCGGCAGGAGAAAGGTCGCATCTAAGGCTTCGAGCGATGTATTTTAAACCATGGCTCTTTTACATAGAAAATCATTCGAATGCACGCTGGGCGAGCTGGACCTGTTCACCGCATGACTCAGATGTCCATCGATGAAAAACTGTTCTACCGCTCTCCGCTATCACGGACGTTGGGCCCATAGAATTTTTCATTCCGGGCGAGGGGGGAAAAATATCTGGATCTTAATGATACTTTGCTTCACCTTCGAATTAAAATTACCAACGCTGAGGGAACAAACATCCCCCTGAACGCACGTGTAGGGGTGATTAATTACCCCTTGAACACCATCTTCAGCCAATCCGACATCATCCTGGGAGACCGTCTCATTTCCCAGTCCAGCGCCACTCATCCCTACAGGGCCATCATTGAGACACTGCTCAACTATTCCGAAGACACCCTGAAAAGCCAATTCAGCGCCAGGTTATTTTATAAAGATACCCCCGGAGCCATAGACGCTATAACCGTCGCCAACGGGCCTAACGCCGATCTAAACACTAGAGCCGCTTTTTCCGCCGGGTCCAGAGAGGTGCACCTGCTGGGGCCCATTCATGCGGACGTTTTATTCAGCGAGCGACTCATGCTGAATTCGGTGGACATAAGAATTAAATTGACCCGTGCCAGCGACGCCTTCTGTCTCATGTGCGCACCCGATAGCAATTTTCGTCTGAAAGTCACAGGCGCTTCTCTTTTCATCAAAAAGGTGTCTGCGTCTCCCGCTGTACGACTCAGGCACGCGGCAGCCCTGCTCCGCGGGAATGCACTTTATCCGCTCTCGCGAGTCAGTCTGAAAACCTATTCCCTGCCTAAAAACTCCAGAGTGTGCAACCAGGAAAATTTATTTCTGGGAACTATGCCTAAATACATCGTCTTAGGTATGGTGAATCACGAAGCCTTCACCGTAAAGCGCGATCTGTCTCCGTTCAATTTTCACCATTATGACCTAGAATATTTGGCTCTATGTCAAGATGGCAGACAAGTACCCTCCAAGCCTTTCCGGCCCCAATTTAATCAGATAAATTGCGTCAGAGAGTTTTACAACCTGTTCGTCGCCACAGGAAGATATCTGAAAGACCAACCCCTGTGCATCGGCAGAGAGGATTTTGCCAGGGGATACTCGCTGTTTGTGTTTAATCTGAACCTGGGAGAGGACACGGAAGCTCTCTCCCCCGTTTACAATGGCTCCCTGCGCCTGGAAATGAGATTCAGACAACCTCTGCCCAACACGGTCACGCTCATCGTCTACGCCAGCTACGATTCTATTTTGGAAATTGATTCTAAATGTCAGGTGTTGGTGGATTATTATTGAAACATGAACAACCTTCAGCTGGAGAGGCTCCTGCAAAGGATCACGGGAAATGTATTTCGAGCCGGTGGGCCTGCAATCAGCTCCCCCTGCTGACTCAGTGCTTCCCCCTACCGTCTTATTTTATAGTCAACACCCATAAGCGAGACCAGCCCAGAGAGCATTGGTTAGCCCTGACTCTGGAAAAGGATGGAACGGCTACTTTTTTCGACTCTTATGGATTTCCTCCTACTTTCGAATACCACCCTCTGAGCATCTTACACTTTTTGAAAGATCGTGCAGAACGAATACTGTATCATGACCGACAGCTTCAACATCCGCTATCAGTCGCCTGCGGGCATCACTGCATTTATTATCTGTATCATCGAGCCCGCGGCATGTCTTTTCAGCAAGTTTTGTCTTTATACGATAAAGACGCGGTCAAAAATGATCTCGATGCAACTGCTCTTGTCAAAAGAAGATACATGTAAAAGCGGCGAGAGTACATTCTGTCATCACAACGCCAGCTCTTTGGAAACCTTTTTGAAACAGAGTTAAAGGGAAACAAAAAAAAAACCACGCTGTACACTTTTGTAAGAGTGAATAAAAAACACATTTTATTGAGAAATTTATTGTGTAATCTGTGTTGTTTTTTCTTATTGAAGGGTTTTCTATCGTGGGGATAGCACTAATTTTCTTTTCAGATACTTCTTTTTCTTCTTCTCCCCTTTTTGAATCTCTCCTTCTTCTTCTCTTTCTCCTATTTTTAGACGGTCGTATTGTTCGCGAACTTGTGTGTTATGGATGGTGGATGCGGGAATATTGAATTCGGCCAGAGTAGATAAAAATTTTCGCCAGCCATTAGGTGATGCCGCATTCCTAGTTCTTAGCATCACATGTTTCATCAAATCAATCATGTGCGAACCTTTTACCGATTCTCCTTGATGGATAAACTCCCCTTTAGGGGACCACTTATCTCCATGTTCTGATATCTTTTTCATCATATACTCTGCATTTTTCCAATCGTGCTGCGAAAGGCTCCTTAGCGTTTCCATCATGACGCCATCTTCCCCCTTCTCTGTCACCCTGACAGGGGGGCTTCCTGCCCCCTCCCGAGCAGCGTCGCCAGGTGGTGTCTGTAGCGTCACCGTGATGTTGTTTTCTTCTTTTCGGTCTTGTTTTAAAAAATTGAGATATCTCTAACAGTGCGTCATATTTCTTGATTTTTTCATACGGGTTCAAACCAGACTTGTCCAACATAGCTCTCATTTTAGCGTCCAAGTCATCCTCCGTCGAATGTCTGATGGTGTGCTCCGGACGGGTTAAACGGTTTAATTGATGCAGGGAGAGAAAAATCATTTTCTTTGCATTCTTCATCCTTTTTTTTTCTCCTCACTTTCTCTGAATAGTGTCTCCTATCAGGCCTCCAATCATGGGAATCACGGTGGAGAGCAGGAATGGTAGAAACCCGCCCGTCTGCATCGCCAGAGTCTGCTGTTTGCGTTTCAGCCCCGTTCTTTTATTCGTCAGGGATCTGATCACTTTCTTCTGGCTCTTCAACTTTTTGTACTGAGAGGAGGACAAGGGAACATTCCCCTTTGACACGTTTAAAGCAATCTCACACGGGGCCTGGACAAAGTCTGGAGATGCGTACGATAGAATCTCCCTGCGCTTTTGCGGCGTAGTGTAGAAGAGGGCTCTGATTAAAGGCGCGTTTCTCTCCATTCGCGCTGACATGTTTATTTACGGGTCTGTCTTGGGAAGGTAAACCACGGGTAGCTGTCCGTCAAGTACCCCCGACCTCAGTCTGTACGGTTCTGGACAGGAAGGTGTCAGGTCGACCAATAAGTATCCGTGAGGTTCAGCCACAGAGTCCTCGTAGCTCTTCATAAAAAAACACATTTTTTCTCGGAAACATTTGTTGAGCCAATATATTCATCTGTAATGTATCTCGCGGGTTTTTAAACAGGATCATATAGTTGCTATTGAGACTGATGGTGCGACGGTATTTGCCTTGTTGAAATAGATTTTGCGCCAGCATCATCACACTCATATTTTTATGATGTCTGTACTGGGTAAAAATCTTGACCACTTCGGGATGATTAGAAACTTGAAAAATAACGTCGTCCAAAATCACCAAATGAGTTTGTTCCGGGGGAAACAAGCTATCATCTTCAAAAGAATCAGGAAGTCCTTTGACAAACTTGATGTTTTTATTCATCTTCATCAATTCTTGATACATGGGATGAAAAGAAGAATATATCCAGACTATATTTTTGGGGGATAGAATCCAAAAGATGTTCACAATGTTCCAAAACACTTTTTACAAAATAGGTTTTCCCGCACCCGCTCGGACCGACCAGGAGGCATAAAAATGGCAGGAGGAGTCTCGGGTTAAAGTCGGTCTCCTTTTTTTTAATAATATTTATTTATTTTTAAAAAATAATAAGAAAAAAACAATCGAATAAATTTAAAATAAAAATCCATTCAACAAAAGATACAGAAAAGAAAAACACATTTGAAACATACAAACAAAAAACAAGCCGACAGAGGCAAAGATGGTAAGAAAAAAACAGCAAACTAACAAAAAAATCAAACGGGCGGCTAAAACTTGTTCAGTACCCAAATGGCAGAGTTGTACCGTTGGGGAAAAGACGTCTTTTGTCATACACCACCCGGAACGTTTTCTAAAATGACGAGTTTTTAAGATTAAAGCTGTCTTTATTGCGTGTGATGTTGTGATGCGGTGTTGTGATGGTCTCAGTCTTGCCCTCCAAGTAACCTACAACCAGCTCTTCAACGCTGTCAATATTGACTTTTAGACCGCTCTCTTAAGTCTGGGTGATCCCTTTAGTCTTCAGCACAGTTTTCTTTCCCCGACGTGTCTGATAAGCGTAGGATTTTGGTCCTGCGGAAGCAAATTCCTGAATGCAATCTCTTGATAATTCATCTGTCAACTCACCTAAATAGGGCCCTGTTTCCAGAGGAGTCTCACCCTGTTTGACGGTAAATCACTCTGTATACAAAACTCTCCCCCCCAGCCTCTCCAGATAACCGTACATCTTCAAGCGCGCGTGAGCTGTTGTAAAGGCTGCAATAAAGACGTTATTGACTTTACTGGGAGGCACCATGCACCCTTTCTGATGTTTCCACTGCACCATCGCTATGTCATTGCTCAGAAAAGTAAAATAGTGAACATCATACTTTCCTGAGAACATAAAATCAAAAAACTGTTCCTCATCACTCACCAGGGTGGTCCGTGTCCGGTTATCTGTCTCCGCAAACTTCCCCCAGAGGCTGTTGAGACAGAGTTTTGCCATCGGTTTCTTGGCTAGGTTCAGTTTGATGTTCGCAGCCTTCAACAAAATGCCTTGTTTTTCATGGTACTGCCGAATGTATGTTTCCAAACCCTCACCGTCCCTCACCCACTCGGAAGGCCCAGAAGCTCCTGCTTGTCCTTCATGAAGGTGTCCATGCAGTCTTTTAACAGTATAGTAGAATTGCTTTAAATGAGAAAAAAATAAGATGACTTCCTTTTTCCGCGTTTGACAGAGGTATGCTGATTAGCTCCGCATCCGTTATTATATCGTCTGTATAAGAAAATACCAACTTATTCAACACCGCGAGAAACCTTTCATTAAAAAATCGATTAAAAAAAAGGTAATAAAGAAAGAAATGAGACTTACCCCACTCGTACAGCCTGCGGTGGAGGCATGTGAATTTCCGCTGCAGTGACTATGCATATACGAAATAATTATCATCGGCGAAACAGTTGTGAAAATTCGACCAAGAAAAAAGTTGTTTGTTACCGTGTCTCATAGCTATTCGTCCTCCCCCGTCGAATCTATTTCACCTTTTGTCTTACCTATACCCTCGCGATTGCTTAAATACCCCCATTTCATGCAAAGTTGTAAATCAGTTACGATCCCCCCACACCTCGATCATTGTTCACAAATCAGGTTTTATACCAACCCTTCACATGAGATGTTACTAAGCCTTAAATAAGATGTTACTGAATGACAAAGATTTAATCTACTAACATGAGAGAAGACAGAAGAAGGAATTTTATTCATCAAACTCGTGTAAAAAAGTAAAGTTCTGTTTTGTTTTGTTGGTTTTTTTTAGCCTAAACTCATTCTTTTTATTTTTTTTTTCTTTTCTCCCTAACTCTGTAGATTTTTCTTTCTCTCTGACCATTTTGAAGTCTTTTCTCTTCTGGACTTTGGAACGGGTAAGTTCTTCTTGAATTTATTTTATATCGTTTATATTCTAACATTCTCATAAAGTGTGTGTGTGTGTGTGTGTGTGTG
This sequence comes from Arothron firmamentum, assembly GCA_016586285.1. Taxonomy (NCBI): domain Eukaryota; kingdom Metazoa; phylum Chordata; class Actinopteri; order Tetraodontiformes; family Tetraodontidae; genus Arothron; species Arothron firmamentum. Next base: position 14,490 of record BJFM01001418.1, read on the forward strand.
TGTGTGTGTGTGTGTGTNCCCCCCCCTCCTCCATCGGGATCATTACCTTACAATCCCATGCCAGACAGAAACATGCATATTCCAATTGTCTGAAGTGATTGTAGTTATCCCAGAAGATAGAATCAGACATCCTGACCCCGCTGACTGAGACATCATGACCACCATCTCGCCAGGAACAGTGAATCGTAAAAAAAAAACATGTTTTGTCTATTCCCTGACAAAAAAAAAAAAGTTGCTCTCCTACTGAGCTCACTAAGATACTTGTAACAGTGTAAGAATTCAGCTCTTCTTTGAAAATCAGAATTTGTTAAAGGATTGAAAAAAAACAACAACATAGAGCCTTGACCGTTATAACTACGTTTTTTAACATCAGGTAAAGCATAATCGGATACGTGCTCTTATGCGCAGTCACAAAGTTGTCGACTGAGGAAAATAAGTTTAAAGAAATTTGAAATGTTTTTCTGTGTTTTTGTTATTTTTAGAACTCCCTTCTGAGATTGATTACCCCCCGTTTCCAGCACGTCTGTCTCACAGATAAAGCCCGAGTCCCCATCTTCTAATACAACGCCATAACCTGTAAAGGATTTTTCTTTAAAAAAAAAAAGGAAAGATGAACTCTTGTCTGTTTCTGTACTTTGGGAAAGGAAAAGAGTGAGTTTGTCCTTAACGGTCTTGATGATTCTGATATTTCTGATGAATCTATTGATGCTCTTTTTCCCTTATCTTATTTCCTTTGAATATGTCTCATGTTAATGATGGCTGTTGTCGTTGGTGAATTTCCCTTACCTAGGATGAATAAAAGTATTTCTCTTCTATTCCATTCTATTCTTTTATTCCCACGATTGTGTGTGTGTGTGTGTGTGTGTGTGTGTGTGTGTGTGTGTGTGCGTGTGCGAGAAAGACAGAGAGAGAGAGAATGTGTGATCTTATTACCTCTAAAACAATAGGCGCCCTTTTAACAGCTTAAGGTGTTTCAGTGTTGCACCATTACTGTGATGTCATGATAGATTAGCAAGTCAAAGTCAGCTGTATTTATCAGTTATGCTACACATGCACGACACACAGAACTGAAATTCCAGTCCTCCCGGACCCACGATGCAGCAAAGAAATAAATAAAAAATAAACAACTCTAACTAAACTGAATAAAAAAGTAAACTATATACAAAAATGAGTTAAATACATGATTACAGTTAACATTATACATTATAAAGAGTTATATTTAATTAAATAGCATGTATTATTTCATCACCTATTTTCTTTGATATCTTGGTGTTTCTTGGTGTCACCTTTGATCTGGACTCTAATTCTGACACTTCTAAAAATGAATGTATCTACAAGAACACAAGCTTCTCCTTTAGTGTTGCTTTATTAAAAAATTAGGCAGATTACACGTGAATGGCTGTGCTGTTTAAAAGATAATCAGTAAACCTGGATTAAAAGAATCTAAAAGTGGAGATAAACATGACGATGCTGCTCGTGGTTGCCTGTAAATCTGGGCATTTATATTCAGTCTTTGAGAGGGGGACGGGGCTGTTCCAGTTGGTGTGGGAGTCTGGAGACTGAGACCTGGAGCCCAGTGACCCGACCCGCTCTCTTCTACCCAGCCGCTCTCCTGGTTGCCAGGCAACTCCAGATGTTGTGGTCTCAGTCTTGGGGGAGGGGAGGGGACAAACACAGTCCAGTTCTCAGTGGGACAAACAGTCCTGGTGTGTTCATTGTCCACAATTTTGATTCTAGCATTGAATTTAAGTCTTTGATCAGTGTCATTGATTCTGAACACGACGAAAAGCACAAACTCCAGCCAACCCAGCAGAATCCTCTTGCTGCTTGGATGGGGTTTGGCCAGGAGAGCCTTGTTGTCTTGGTTGAACATGAAGGACCTCAAACACAGCTGGACTGATATTTTTAGACACGACTCCCTACCCCAGCCCACAGGACGTCCCCCTGACTTCCACTGGTTCCAGTCAAACATGCTCCACCTGACCTCCCTCCTGTCCATATTCATCCATGATAACCTGATCATTCACGAGTCTCATTGTTTTTAGAACACAGAAATGAACAAAACATATTATTCATCTATATTAATAATTTCTAACCATTTAAATTATTATTATTCAATTTTATTCAGGGCTAAACATTCTAATGTTACCAAATCATTACATTTCAGTTGCATAAACCACCAGCAGTCATCAGTCATAAATCAGAATAACACTGATCAGTGCTCCATCAAAACACTCTGAATGTTCAAACCTTGAACAGAATAATAAAATGTAGCATTTAATGAATTAAAATCTTCAACATAATGACATTTGCAGAAATAAACACTTTTAAGACTTAATTCTTTGTGCTTCTACAGGCACTGAAATCAGACAATTAACCAGATTAATTTGTAACGTCATTTCAGCAGGTCACATGATCACTCTGAAAACTCATGATCAGATGAGAAAACACAGCAATGCTAACACAGTGCTAATGACACATCAATGCTAACACAGTGCTAATAACACATCAATGCTAACACAGTGCTAATAACACATCAATGCTAACATATCAGAATCATTCTGGCTTTCGCTAAATAAAAAGATTATAGCTAAAATAAAACTCAAACTCATCACTGCTAAACAGTTACCTTCAAAAACCATAAAAAGTGTTCTGAAAAATGCCATCACAGCCAATGATCATCAGAACTCATCACCAAGGTCACTGTAACCTTCACTGCCTGGGCTGCCTTCTGACTCTACTTCTCCCTCTTTCATCACATCTAAATCAGCCAAAGGCAGTTCAACCTCCACCTTCAGGGGCCACAGCCCAGAGCTCAGTCTGTCTAGACAGCTTTACAGGCATCACAATTCAGTCAGAACATGACTCACTGTGACCAGACACACACATTTCTCTGAACATCATGGAACTAAAACATTTCTAAACGTTCTCAAAATCACATCAAAAAAAACTGTCATGAAAGAAATCTTAAATGATCATCATGTGTAACCAGCCTCTCTCTGGATCCCAGCAACCAAACAAAAGCAGGTCCTGAGAAGCTGTCACATCCACTCCTTAGGAAAGGATGTGACAACGATGTTCGGATAGAAGCCTGGAATAAAAGACAGAGTAAAGATGAGAACATACAAATAACCAGTGAGTCCAGGTAACAAATTAACATCAAATCATTTGACAAATTCTCATCTAGTCCAGCAACCATGGATCCTGAGGAAGCAGATGGAAGAGCACATTCAAACTGGGATGGCAGAAGACAAGTGTGACACATTCTTATGTACCTGCAAACATCAGGTTTGAAATGAGGCCTGAAAACACACTGACTCCCACGGTGATGGGTTTTCTTTCCACCCATCTGTCCTGCAACATGATCATGAGTGGGCTGAAGGACTGATGTCCTCAGCTTTAGTGGCAGGAGCAGCTGCACCACAGCACCACCTCTAAATGCTTCTCCATGAGGAGCCCAGACCCTAAGGAAGAGCTCCTCCTGGAGAAACCAGCCCTGCTCAGCCTTTCCCTCCTGGGATGGTGGCTACACCAGCTCATGCATCTCCTTCAGAGATGGCTCATCTCTTTGCTTTTTCACCAACTCTGCAGGTGAAACTAAAAGGTCAGAGAACTGAAAACACCAACTTTTTTAGCTGGCAGCTCTTTGCTGAAACTGCATCACTATCAGCCAGAGCAGCAGCCATCACACCAGTCAGCGCACAGACTGGAGAGCCAGCTGGCTGTGGTTGAGGGACCTCTGTGCTTCTGGAGCTCAGACTCCTGAAGCTGCCTGTTCAGCTACAGCGACCTCTAGAGGCTGCAGGCTTGCAGCACCTAGAGTGGTGTCTGCACTGACTCAGGTATGTGGACACTGGCTGCTTTAGTCTCACCTGCAGCCAAGCCAGCTGATTCAGCTGAGATTTTTGACTTTGTCCTTTCAGCAAAGGACACTCCTGTTTCCACTCACCTTCCTGATGGCAACAGTTCCACACATCTGCATCAGTCTGACCACTGGACAGCTGCTGCAACTATGGCACAAAGAGGCTGCTGGCTTCCTGGAATTTGGCAGTCTGATACGGCTCACCAGAAATGTGTGTGTGTGTGTGTGTGTGTGTGTGTGTGTGTGTGTGTGTGTGTGTGTGTGTGTGTGTGTGTGTGTGTGTGTGTGTGTGTGTGTGTGTGTGTGTGTGTAAATCAGTGGTCTCAGTGGTCTCCTGCAACCTGTCAACATTCTTGTGGAACAGCTTCATTGATCAAAGAGGCTCAGAAACAGGAACCACTGGATCTCTGCTCAAATCCTGATGGAGGTCAACACACTATTGAAACAGTTTGGCCTGACTCTAGTACCTGATCTCAGAGTCTCCAGTTTGTAGTTTGGACTGATCACAAGATCAGACAGAGGCTTCACTCCTGAATCCTGCAGGTCTTTGTTCCCACTCAGGTCCAGTTCTCTCAGATGGGAGGGGTTGGACTTCAGGGCTGAGCCCAGATGAGAACAGCTGATCTCTGATTAACTGCAGCCTGTTAATCTAAATAAAGAATAAATTAGAATTAGTTCATTTATAACCAAATGTGTTCAGATCTTAAATGTTTGTTTCTCTCAACTGAGCAGAAATTAGAAACACTGATTCCACATCAACTGATTAAAGGAATCATCACCCAGAAATCTCTCTTTTCCTTCTTCAAACATGTATGTTGGTGTTGGACCTCAGTTCAAACTTGTCTGAAAATCTGGACTCTGAAAGTGTCTGCGTTTTATCCTTTGATGTCTTTGTTCTAATCAGAGTACCAGAGCGCCCCAAAACACCAGGGGCAGAAAGCAGGTTTGACAAACTCAGAGTTGGAACCTAAAGTCAGGATTACCAAACTCTGAAATGTCAGATAGAAAGTCACAGCATGAGAAAGAGGCAGAACGAGCTCTGGCTTTGATTTATTTATTTATATATTATTTACAGTAAATACTAAGAATTAACTTAAAGGGAATTGAAGGTAATCTGGATACATGAAAAGATCAGCTGATGACTCCTTTAATACAATTGAAGATCTTGGACTATTTGAAAACATTGAAATGTAAATAAAGAATGAAAGTCAGCAGATTGATGAACAGCAGTGTCTCAGTCTTTTCATGCTAATGATGGACATTGTCTTTGAAATGGCTCATGTCCACGGCTGGTGATGTCTCACACATGGAATTCAACTCTTTCGTTCTCTTTTCTTCTCTGCTCAAATGTAAAGGTGGAGTTTGCAGTGTTAAACTGCTAGCAAGAGTTAAATGTAGCCTCACTTCACTCATCCCCCCAGTCTCTGATCAAAGCCACGCCCCTCAGCTCCGTGCACGAGCACCATTCTCAGTCATCTCTACCTGGCGTCCAGATATTCCGTGTCTTCATATGTCCACCATCAACAAAGTAGCAGCACTAGCAATGCTCAGCTAGCATGACCACTGTAAACAAGTTGACGTTAGCCACAGCTGCTATGTTGGTAACATCCCTCCACCTGAGAGGAAACTCTGTTATATTCACTCTTGTTTTTCTCAGAATCTGTCCAGTTCCTTCTTTTTAGCTTTTGCTGCCTCTTTGTTCTGCTTCTGTTTGTTTTCTTCTACCCAGATGTTGGGTTGGACATTAAGTCTGGAGAATCGTTTGGAATCAGTACTAGCATATTGATACTCTCTAAATCTTTGATACTTTTAAATTTCAATTCCGTTTAGATGCTAGTTCACCAACCAAAAAAGAAAATGGTCCAGAGTGGCCCGTCTTTGATGCTGCGCTGGCCTTCCTCTGCTGCCTCTTTGCAGTGTTAAACTGCTAGCAAGAGTTAAATGTAGCCTCACTACAATGATGTGCCAAAAAAAAATTAATTGGAATTAAATATATAAATGTATTCCTTAATGTGTCAATGATTAAATAAAATATCAATTAATTTTATAACTTTGTCTCTATTTACATTTACATTACATTTCAAATTCATTTTATCAAGGTGGAGTTGGCCAGCATCATCACAATGGGAGAAGGAGAAGAGGCCGAGGATGGACAGCAGCATGAGAGACTGAAGATGGAAGCTGCAACCTTGATGACCAGGAGAGATGAGAACCACAACTGAACAGTGAGATTGACTGAAGAGTGAGATTTTATCTTTTTGTGTTTTTTCCTATTTGTTTTTGTTTAGATATGCACATAATTTATTATTATCATTATACAATCAGATTCCTTTTTTTTTTTTGTGGTTTTCTTCAAATTTTTATCTGAAGAAAATCACAGCTGAACTGTTGCTCTCCTCCAGATGCTGACAGGTTTATGTTCCAGCTGAAGGTCTGATTGGCCTCTGTCTTCTAAAGACCTTCAGGTGTTCTAGACACCTGATATCATGCACACCGTGTACATGATATCATAAAAGACTGAGGAAGAAACATTTAAAGAAATAGATAAAATAATGCATTTAACTCTGTCAGTGAAAAGATGCATCTATCAGATGTTTACATTTAATTAATATTATTTATTAATATTAAACTGTTCAGTAGTAACTTAGATAAGAAAGGACTGTTAAACTGAAAGAAAGGCAAAAATTGTGCAATAAAAAAAGATCAATTGTTTGCCATTTTATAAAATAACAAAATGAAAATTGAGGCAGGGTCCTCTTGTTCTTATTAGGACAGTGGAGAAAATGAGCACTCCTGAACTGAAAATAGCAAATGAAGAGGCGCAGGGCCCAGGCAAAACCCACAAAAAATAGAAAAGGCCAGCAACACTCAAGGGTCCATCCGTGTGTGTGTGTGTGTGTGCGTGCGTGCGTGCGTGTGTGTGTGTGTCTGTGTGTGTCTGTGTGTGACCTTTTCTAGTTCTTGTCCCTTCTATTCTTACCCAGAACATAGCGGTAAATGAAGAATAAATGGATAAAAAACACAAGTTGCATCAGCCAAATGGTAGATAACATAAGACTTAGATCTGGTTTTGTCTGGATTTAGCTTGACTTTAATGCTGCTGGCAGACTTCCAACTATGGTAAAAAAAAACAAAAAAAAAAGAGGTCTGCAGCTGGACTCCTGCTAGTACTACTACAATACTGATCTAGAACAGGCTGATCTGACTAAACTGCGGTGAGATGAAAGCTGGTCAATCTGCAGTTTAAATCTTGTCCAGCAGAGGGAGGTACAACTCTTTATGAACAATTTTATTTCCTGTAACTTCTTCAGCGTTAATGCGCATCAGCCCCTTTATGATGTGCTATTGAAGATGTCTGTGTTAGTTTGTTGGATAAAATGTTT
>BJFM01001420.1:0-13719 GCA_016586285.1 Arothron firmamentum
AACTACAACTAACGATCCAGCAGTGAGCACAAGCTGCCAGCGTCCCTAAATCAGTCCCTGACGGGCTGATAAGCTGTAGGTGTGCGCTCACTGCTGGACCAAGGGAAACAGCACCCTCTCTGGAGAGGACAAGGAATTCACCATACACAAAGGAGGGGGCCAGCAAGCTGGATCCTAACACCACCATCTCCTCTACACCTCTGTCACTAACCCCATCACCAGCCACCTCAGTGTGCTCACCGTGCTCACTCTGCTCCACCTGACGCTCATTCGCCGCTCCCTCCTGCTGTGCTGCGACGGGCGTCCTCTGCTTGGCCGCGGGGACGGGCCCCCCTCGAATCTGCCGGCCGCGAATCCTCCGAGGCGGGCTCCGCCTCGGCCGGGCCGGTTCGGACAAGCTCGAATAATGTGCCCTTCCTCCCCACAGCCAAAACATTTTAATATGGAGGACGTGGCAAAAAGTGGATAATCAAACCCGTCCACCCGCACAATGAAACGATAGTCGAACTCCTCAGTTCTGTTGTTCAGGATCATAAACACCTGTCTGCGATGGGACACAATGTGCTTCAGTAAAGGTGATTTACACCCAGACAGAACTTTCTTCATCGGAGAGACCACCTTCCCATGACTGATGAACGCCGGCACGTTTGACAACATGATTTTGGTTGCGGGCCGCGTGAGCGGCAGCACCGGCTCAAACAGCCCATTAACGGTGATCCCCGTTTCCACCAGCCTGTTCACCTGCTCCACTTTCTCCAGGAACAGTACCACCGCCTTATTCATACGGGCAGTGGACTTAATAGCCCTATGCCCAACTACCTCCCTCACAGTCAGCGCTACCTCCTCCACGCTGCACAGGGAGCCGGCGCCCACTTTGACGCCATGCTTCCGCGACAGCTTGGCGAGGCTGTCGGTCGCCATTACGGCTCCCGCAACAGCGCCCCAGCCAGCTAAAGCCCAGCCGGCAAAACCCACAAAAAACCCCACCAATTAAACCCAAAAAACACCAAGACAAGCACGAACACCTACAAAAGCCACCACCAAGAAAACGTGATAAGAAAAAGTACAGAACACGGAAAAAAGAAGCAAAAACTCTGTCTCCCACTCTGCTCTTCCACTCACACTCCTCTCACACAAAGAAGAAGAAGAAGAAGATTTTGGATTTTTACAAATACACTTTATTTACAATTAATAAATTAATACAACATTAATAAATTAATTGTTTAAAAGATCAGAAAAGTGTAAATGTTATCAACTACGGTGCACAAGACATCATTAAAACACCATGTATCGATAAAAGTTTGCAGGTCATTTGACAGTTTATAAAAACCAAACTCGAGCCTCAGTCTGCATCGGACGCTGCAGCGCCAGACTGAGGCTGCGTCCTGACCTGCACGCTCCTCAACCTTGTTCCTGCGTGACACATAAACAGCCAGCTTTGCTGTGCCCGAAACAAAGTTGAGGAGCTGCCACTTTCTCTGGGCTTTTTTTGGTACCCTGCACCGTAAATGAACACCTTCTCAGAAAAGGTGACATTAAATAAAGTAAAAACCTGAGATAAAAGAGTGAGGAAACCCGTGAGTCTCTCACACTCGCTAAAAAAATGAAACACCGTCTCAGGGTGGCCACAGAACGGGCAGGTGTTTGACACAGCGAAGCTAAAACGACATACAACAGCGTTGCAGGCGATGGCGCCGTGCAAGATCCTCCATTGGAGGTCAGCAGTTCTTTTGGGGATCGGGGGTTTGTAAAGGACCCTCCAGCACGGAGCCGCTCTGTCTCCACCCAGCCTGCTGCTCCACACAGATGGCGCCCTGTTGTTCAGTCCCCTCCTGCTTTATCGTCGTAGTTGGACCGACGCATAACGTGAGCGCAGCAGCCGACAGACTTTCGGCTCTGAAGTCCTCCAATTCTGATGACATTTCATCAACCAGTCTGTTAAAACTGACAGGGCCCATACTGTGCTTCGTTTAGTATTAACTTCATGTCGGTCTTCCTCTGTCAGTGTCTCTGTCGTCCATGTTCAAGCGTCTCCTCACTTTCAGTGCCTTCTTTCTGCATTGTTTTTATGTTCCCCTTCTCAATACTCCTCACCTTCCTGTGTGCGTCACTCTATTCTATATAATGTGTGGCATTTCCACTACATCTGACATTTAAATATGGGCCTTTGTTTCAGGTTTCCCCATCACAGATACCTCTGGCCGGGCCCTCACGTACGTCAAGCTTTGCCACCAACACCACGTCACTGAGATCGGTATGTAAAGCTGTCACATGTGGTTAAATAAGGCAACATAGGAAACACTGTAAATGAGTATGCATTGTGTAGTAAATATTCTTTCAGTTTTGCATTACGATCAGTATTACATAATCGTTTCATAGATTACATTTATTATACTTAGCAATATATACTATACTTAGCAACCATGATATCCGGTGTGACTTTATAAGGTTTGTTTTCATGTATCACGTGCATTGACGTATATATATCACATGAATCTGTAACTATTACGACACGCCTACTGGGCAAGGCCAATATACAAAAACTCTGTAAGCGGAAGAACAAGTGCCTTCCTCCCATCTTCTCTGCCCCTCCTGGGACGGAGAGAGCTGTTACAGTGTGGTTGAGGGCCCACGGCCGTGTAATAAATTTTGCTTTGCAGACTTGGACTCTCTTTTATCCCTACACCAAAACTGAAATTGCAACAATTGATATGTTTTGTGTAAATCAGTGTAGCTGTTGGCTAATTGAATTAAGGATTACTTACTTAAAAATGTATTTTGCATTGGATGGCATATGTTTATATTCTGTATAGGGCTATCAAACGATTAAAAATTTTAATCGAGTTAATTACATCTTAAAAATTAATTAATCGTAATTAATCACAATTCAAATTATCCCCAAAATGTCATATTTTTCTGTAAATTATTGTTAGAATGGAATGACACAAGGCGGATATATACTGTACAGCAACATACTGTATTTGTTCATTACAACCATAAATCCACACTGAATGGCATCAACATTGTTCCATCATCCATCCTCTCCCGCGGGAGAGGATCAACATTGTTCAAGAACATTATTTATTTCTGAGGCAGTATTCTTTTTTTCTCTTCAAAATCAACAAGACTTTTTCCTTTCTTTCTCTTTCTTTCAGTAACAGGACAGTATTTTCCCCCCTCTTCAAACTAGCACAACAGGGCCACTCTTTTTTTTTTTTTTTTTCTTATCAAAAATTCAAAACCAGAATATCAGGCTAAGTCTACCTGCTTTAAGCTTCACCATATACAGTGAGCTCTTGCTATAACGCGGTTCACTTTTCGCGGGTTGTTCTCCATGACAAAATGTACTGTATTTTACGGGGTGAGGCGGATTTACACCGGGTGCGGTGCGTCGCACCCGGTGTAAACCCGGACTGATTTCTGCCGTCTGGTCATTTATCGGCTGCGTCCGCGCTGTGTGCGTTTATAAAGATCGCGAGGAGGCATTATGAGGCCGTAACATGTATTTGAATACAAGTAGCAAACAGGTTATTATTTCGCGGATTTCGTTTATCGCGGGGGATTTTCAGAACATTCACTGTAAATCAAATGTTGCAAGCTAGCTGGAGCTTTGGAACTAGAAGCCCCTGGATGCTTATGTTCCAGATGGTCCTTTAGGCTAGAATAGCTCCGGTGGAACCGGAACTCCTTCCTGCAGTGAGTGCAAATTACTATCTATCTTATTTATTGTTCCATCTGTATTTTTTAAACTAAAATTCCCCATCTAGAGGGCCAACCTGCTCTTCCTCCATGTTTACATTCACCGCACGCATGCATCCGCTCTGCTCACTGCGCGTCACAGACACTTCTGAGTGGTATTATGGGATGTATGGGGCAGGTCATTCTGCGCGTGCGTCAAATGCTTGAAAATTTTTAACGGCACTAATTCTAAAAATTAATTATTGCCCGTTAACGCGATATTTTTGACAACACTAATTCTGTATGATACCAAATCCTCCACAACACTAACTTTCCACCTATAGGTCATTTCGATTAAGAAAAATGTCTTGGTGTGCTTATTTTCAATAGGCACCTCTGCCATCTATCCCATGATTTCCTGGTGCTTGATCGGGATCCCTGAACCGAAGGCGTCTCAAAACATACACAAAAGAAGTTACCGTATTTTCCGCACTATAAGGCGCACCGGATTATAAGGCGCACCTTCAATAAATGGCCTATTTCGAAACTTTTTTCATATATAAGGCGCACCGCACTATAAGGCGCATAGAATAGAAACTACTGTAGTGGCTGCGGTTGCATTATGCATCCACTAGAGGAAGCTGTGGTAAAGGAAATGTCAACAAAACAGATAAGTCAGTCAGTCAAACTTTATTATCGGTAATAGAATACAAACCAGGGTTCTGACAACTCCGTTCACTCCAAAACAAGTTTGTGCATTCACAATCCGGTACCGTATGGATCAGTAGCTCTTATTTGCTCCGCCCTCAGTGAAAACAATGTATTTCCAACTCCATTTGTCGCGGTTCAAACGGTTATTTTTTTCCTCGAGGTAATGTCAGTGACGTAGTATTTTCGCAATACAGTTTATCTTTTACCAACCGCAAGGTTTATCACGTAGTTAGTGCATTCACAAACGTGGAGGGGAACTTTTCCCCGATTCGGTAAACACGTAAAACAGTGCTACGGTAAATCAAACCTTAGTGCAAATGGTGTGGGACTGGAATTCCCTGACATTTTTAACCGCTGTTACTTCGGCCACGCCCACTGACTACGGTAGCCACAATTAACCAATATTGATCCATATATAAGGTGCACCGGATTTTAAGGCGCACCATCGGGTTTTGAGAAAATTAAAGGCTTTTAGGTGCGCCTTATAGTGCGGAAATTACGGTATTTGTTTGCCTTTTTCACCAGATGTTTCCGTTTTTGTAATACCCAGAGGAGATACTCGGTTAAGGTTAGCTGAGGCTGGCCTTGTTAGAAAAATTTCATTTTCCACGGAATGGTCTGAAGATCAACTGAGAAACGAAATTACAGCTATCTTCAGAGGAGCGTTTGAGTTATCAGAGCATCAGATACTCCCATTTCGCTATCTGAGCACCATCAAGGGGTGTAAGAAACTGATGAAACCAAGGGTCACCACCAGTTTCCCCTGGGGTGGTAAAGAAGTTGCCTCTGTGTGTTCCAGTGCCTATCTGTGTATTCTTGCAGAAATGGAACTTCCAGCACAGGTGAGTATATTGCATAATGTGGTGTAGAACAAGGTGAGACACATTATTGTACAGCTATTACTCCTACACCGGCAGTACACCGCCGCACATAAAACAGAACACATATACATTTACAGTACTGTGTAAAAGCCTTAGGCCACCATTAGATTTGTTGTTTAGCAATGCTACAATAACCATATACTGTATATAATAACTTGTCGGTGTCTTTATTACAAGACAGCCAGACAATACAGGAAATGTCTAACCACTATTAAAAACCGCCAAAAAATTAAGAACAAATCTAAATACGCCTTTTATAGGCTAACGTGGTAACTATTAGGTGTGACCCTTAGACTGGAGCAAGAGCAGGACACTTTTTCTTCAAAACAACATGTGTGCACTAACCTGGTGTAACAGACCATTTCCATGGCATCATTTTGAGATTAAAATGATGCTCAGACAAATATAGGTGTGAACAATATAATATCAGTTAGGTTTCATTTCATTTGTGTTTGAGAAAAACAGGTTCCTGCTATTTTTCAAGTGTATAGGGAATGTCAAAGGGGATATTATTTTCTAACACTGCATACACATTCCTTGTATTTTCTGGTTGTATTCTAAAAGTTTTGGAAGGAAAATGAAGCTAAAGTTGGCCTGCACGGTACAGTATGTGGACAGTGATACAGTTTTTCTAAGTTTGGCTCTTTCCACCACCGCAATGGATTTGAAATGGAAGTCTTTAAGATTTAATCTAAGAGGTTGGACAAAAATATGGTTCAAATGTGAGGGATTGCATGCACTTTTATACATGGTCCACTTGTTCTTGTTCAGTGTTCTTTGCAGGTGGAACTGTCTGATGACAGTGATTTTGAAAGCCCAGCTCCACAACGAAGAGGTATGTAGCAAATTAAAAAAAACAACAACACACGTCTACCACCCTACCCTATGTGTATGAAGAGCACCGTAAATATTAGCCCCTTTTTGTTCATTGCTGATTTTAATAAGGTGATGAATTGGTAAGTGATCGTTTTTAAGAAGTACCGTATTTTCCGCACTATAAGGCGCACCTAGAAGCCTTTAATTTTCTCACAACCCGACAGTGCGCCTTATAATCCAGTGCGCCTTATATATGGAACAATATTGGTTCGTTGTGGCTACCGTAGTCAGGGGGCGTGGCCGAAGTAACAGCGGTTAAAAATGTCAGGGAATTCCAGTCCCACACCATTTGCACTAAGGTTTGATTTACCGTAGCACTGTTTTACGTGTTTACCGAATCGGGGGAAAGTTCCCCTCCACGTTTGTGAATGCACTAACTACGTGATAAACCTTGCGGTTGGTAAAAGATAAACTGTGTCGCGAAAATACTACGTCACTGACGTTACCTCGAGGAAAAAAAAACGTTTGAACCATGACAAATGGAGTTGGAAATACATCGTTTTCAACGAGGGCGGCGCAAATTAGAGCTACTTTTGTCGTGTTGCCAAAGTTAGTTGCATTAATCCCAAACTTTGGTTTGCATTTATTGTCCTGTATATAATCAGATTTTTATGTACAAATACTGTTTACATCAACTGGATACTGGATTGCACCAATTTAATTTAGTTAAGATTTAGAACAACTGTATTCCATTACCTTTATTTAATATAACAAATATAATGAAAGATCATGGCAAACTATTGGATATTGTGTTGAATCATTTGGTACAAAGTTTTTATGGTTACACCACTTAGACATTTTTACCCAAAATCCTCTAATATATATTCTCTCAAAATGGATTAAAAGCATAAATTTGATGCCAGGTCCAACAAAAAAAGAATGTGTGTAAGTTATTCTTACATTTATTTTCATTCACAACAATGACCTTTATAATTATTATTTAACTTGTTGCATTACTCACAGTACGACATGCCAAATTTGGCTTTCATGTGTAATGGTACTAGCTGTGATCTTTTTGTTTTGAAGGTCTACAAGAACTTTGACAAAAGAAGAAATCACAGGGATAGTAAGGGCACACAGTGAGAGGGTGGTCACAACAGCCTACAGACCAATCTACATCAGCCGAGGGAATGTGTGGAGAACTGCCCTCAGACAGTTTACCAGACGCAGATTCGCTGAGAGTACTGACATGCTGTATGTCACTTTTGCAAGTGATGAAGACACCAATGAGGATGCGGAAGACCTTGGAGGCCCTAGACAAGAATTCTTCCGTCTACTTGGAAAAGCTGTCTTTAAAGACAGTGGAGCGTTTTAAGGTAATCTTTTTTTCACACAAGTGTTATACATGTACTTCTGTGCTGTGGTTTTACCTTTTTTTAAACATCCCGGTAAATGTCTGTATTGCCCTCCAAAAATGTACCGGTACATCAATTCCTGCAGTTATTTGTATGGATTTTTAGACTACTTTTGCACCCTAGATGCCAGATTTCACAACAGTTTTTCAGAAAAATAAAAAAAACACTGTCAGCATCCTGTACCAGCTTACTGATGGAGCAACTCTGTCCTCCGTTGAGTGTCCAGACCTTTTTCACAACAGAGAGGACAGCTAAAGTACTAGTACTCCTGCATTGAGCATACTCTCTGGGAGAAGAAAAGAATTGAAAGTAAACAGCAGCTGAGGCTATTGTTAGCTGCTCCTTTTCTCCGTCTCACAGGGGAGGTGTAGAACCCACCATGCAACAGAGACACTTCACTTAGTCGTTATATAATAGATAATCTGTGCTAAACAAAATAACTTCTCATCTATATCTGATTTAAAATATGTTGATATGTCTTAAAAATTCAGTGTATTGCTCAGTCCTAAAACATGGTGATGTTTTAGAGAGTGTACACACCTGATTATCTCAAGAGACTGTGGTGGCACAAATTTGACTATGTTGGGCCTTCACAATCTATATCATTAATGGGAAACACTGCTGTTGTGACTGAGAGTTACATACGCATACATCAGATTGGTATCCAGACGCTCTGATGTTCAGTGACAATATTAAATTAAAGTTTGTGTTAACGTCTTTGAGCTGGAATATTTTAGGCCAAATAGTTAAGTTGACTGCGTGGTTCTTTGCTTTTGTCTATAACAAAAAAATCTGTGGTAGTGTAATTGTATTCCAGATCTTGTGTTTTTTCTTCAATGTGTAAGCACAACTCTTTTTTTCCCTTTTCTCCCAGAGTCTCCAAATGGCTTCATTCCGAAAAAATGAACATTTCACATGTTCAAAATAGAGTGAACAACACTATTTGACGGATGATGTCAACTATTATAGTCCAGGGAGGTGAACCTCCAGCCCTCCTTTATCCCCTGGTAGTAGACTACCTTATGACAGGGAAATTCTTTCAGATGAATGTCACTCCAGATGTAGCTGACATGGAAATGAGAGAGGCCCTGAAGAGGGTATGATAAAATGATTGTTGTAATTTCAATTTGGTTAATCACTACTTTCTGAGGTATGTATTTTAACTGTGGTCTGTGCATCTCTCTTATCCTTATTTTTTCATTACGCACTTGGAGGTTGACCAAGCAGCATCCAATCCTGAACTGGAGCAAGCAATGGAATGCTGTGACTCATGGAGGCATCAAATCGAGGGTCTTCCAAACCCTGTGACCATGGACAACAGAGATACATTTGTGCAGAATGCAATACGTTTCCTTGTACTCATTCAACGCCAAAGCTGCCTGGATCAGTTGGTTGAGGGTTTGAAGCACTATGAGGTAAGAGGAGACTTTAATGTAACTGTAATTAAATTCTACTGCACAGCAGATACTAAATTGCTCAAGTGTTGTTTTATACCACACATGAAGAGTTTACAGGTTCTGTGGTTGTGAAAAGCAAGCTGATTAGGTGTATCAGAGTAAACAACACACATTTACCACTCAAATGCATACCATATCCTTAATTGTGGTCCATTGCTTGTTTTCTCAAAAAAATTCTCGATGTACTGGTATTCCTCAGACTGTTAGTGTTTTTAGTAAATTCAAAATGAAAGTGTGAAAACTTATAAAAATGTTAACTAATGTGGGAGAAAAACTTTTTTTTAAAGTTTAAAATGGGAATGGGTTTTTTGCTAATGATTTTACAGGTTCTACCACTCCTGAGAAACAATTCCAGTATCAGTGTTCTTCTGCAAAAACCTCAAGACTCTGGTGAAGTCACGGCGGATGCTGTGGCTGCCCTCCTAAAACCCAGTTACTCTGTTCTTGTTAGTAATAGAAGACCAAGACAGGAGTTAATGGTTGTTAAATTCAGAGAGTTTCTCTCGTCTGTGTTCAAGGTAAGTGGATATAATTATCAAAAAAAAATATTTTCCATGATAAACTGTAATTTTGCTTAATAAAAATAAATCAGTGCTCTAAGTTGAATAATAGTTCCACGACCACTTTCATTAGTCAGCTCCTGTCCAGGAGCAGAAGCTCTCAATAAACATGGATTTAATACTGAAGCACCGGCACGGAGCTCTGAAAACTGTTGATTGGACAGAGTGATGTACTGATTTTTGACCTAGTAAAGGGTGGGTGGGTGGGGGGGTGGGGGTCTGTAGAAGCCAATATAGTAATAACTGATTATGTATAAACGACCAATAATGTAACAATGTGCTATTATTATATTATTGATATTTATTGAATATAACTGAAAATGTATAAACTGTATTTGCAAAACTAGAAATGGACTTTTTTTGTATACATCTGTGAATAAATGTTAATTTTATATTTTCGATTTTGAACCTTTTTCACCCTTTGTAGATAAGGAGGTTAAGGAACGCCTACACACCAGGGACCTCACTGAAGCAGAAAAGGCATTCATCCAAACATTGAGTCTTGGACACATCTTGCAACAGGAAGCAGTAAAATTCCTGCGATTGGATTCAGCCCCAGCCCAAAACTGAGTTTTATCCATGATCACACAAAACACTTTCCAGTTGCTCACACGTGCGCAAATGAGCTTCAGATCTTTGTTAATGGAAAGAATTTGGCAGATGATGATGCATTTGATTACTACTTTGTGGTAGCTCTCATGAATGGGGCCATTTTTAGTGCAGTTTAGACTCGGGATAAAAAAAATAATAACAAATGTGCTTGTGAAAAAAATACCATTAAAGGACAGCACAAACTACACTGAAATACAATCTTTTATTCAGACATTTCATGCTTATGTTCATTGCGCTTTGTTAATGTTTACAACATATTATTTCCAAATTGTACACCAGTCTGTTGTTATATAGAAACAGTTGTGTCCGCAACTAATGAAAAGTAACAATTACATGTTCACAATTTTGTGGAACACATATTCCTGTACTCTCCGATATAATGTTTTTCCTTTGTCACCATCATTTTCCAGGGGGTTTACTGCTACAAGTTCTTGCAAGTCCACTTGGTTAAGAGGGCAAAAGGAGTACTGTGGATGAGGTGTTGATAGTGTGTTCACCGTTGTTTCATTGGTGGCAGCTTCTGGATAGTTGAGTGACAGGAGATGTCTGTCTAGTGTGAAAAGCTGAGCTGGGGTTCCGTTTCCCTCAGAGGAAATTGAATGATTGTTAAATGCAGCTTTAAACTCGTCTAATGTGCGATTAATCCAGGGTATGTAAACATAATGAAGACAAAATAAATCAGATTCATTGTCGACATCCAATGCCTCCATTGACTCTAGCTCAAAGAAAACAGGTGCAAAGACATCACGGCAGTTTTTGTTTAAGTCGAGATTGAATCGTTCAATTCGTTGATTATGCACAGAGCTTCCAGTAAACACAGAATTTTCACCTCTGTGCAGTCTCATGTCTTTCCAAATCCGGACATTCTCCACTCCATGATCAGTTCTGATGTAAAGGGGTCGGCCAAATTCATTGATGGCTGCATTGAAGAGGTCCTTAACAGTTTCTGCTCGATTGTTGTTTGAACACTGCAGAAATGCTAACATTTTGCTGTAACCATCCATAGCACTATGTACAACTAGTTTCCATCTAATAAGTTTATGATTGCTGTCAATGTGCCATATGTAATTTGCACAAAGCACAC
Source organism: Arothron firmamentum (assembly GCA_016586285.1). Taxonomy (NCBI): domain Eukaryota; kingdom Metazoa; phylum Chordata; class Actinopteri; order Tetraodontiformes; family Tetraodontidae; genus Arothron; species Arothron firmamentum. Next base: position 11,215 of record BJFM01001420.1, read on the forward strand.
TGTACACTTTTCTTTGTACTATTGTTGTTCTTCTGGAGGCAACGCCAGCATTATCAACCCTTTTGACAGCGTCTCTAAGACGATGTCTTTGCACCACAATGTTTCTCGCACGTAAATGTCCATTCAGCATAACCTCTCCTACATGAGGATGCTCTGCTTTTATATCCCTGATAGTTTTATCAAATTCCTGATCAGAAAGAAGAGAAAATGTTGTGTGCCCGCATAAGCTTGTACGGTGTGGGTCTGGAGATCCCCAGGATTGAAGCCACTTCAGTAAGTGTTATTCCCAGCACCAGTAAATCCTCAATATCCTCTTTGGAGATGAAGGTATGATCACCCTAAAAAAAATCAATGAGAAAAGGGAAACAAACTGACCTGCAAGATGAACATGACATGATAACTTGTCATCCCTGTCATTTTGTCATGCACAGAATGTAAACATGCCATCCAAGGTAGAAAAAAAATCAAATCCATATAACTGTATAAACCTACTATAACCAATATTGGACTTCAAAATTAATGTAATTCTATCAATGCGTACTCATTTCCAGTGTTTCCTTTGTTGCCTTATTTAACCACATGTGACAGCTTTACATACCGATCTCAGTGACGTGGTGTTGGTGGCAAAGCTTGACGTACGTGAGGACCCGGCCAGAGGTATCTGTGATGGGGAAACCTGAAACAAAGGCCCATATTTTAAATGTCAGATGTAGTGGAAATGCCACACATTATATAGAATAGAGTGACACACACAGGAAGGTGAGGAGTATTGAGAAGGGGAACATAAAAACAACGCAGAAAGAAGGCACTGAAAGTGAGGAGACGCTTGAACATGGACGACAGAGACATTGACAGAGGAAGACCGACATGAAGTTAATACTAAACGAAGCACAGGATGGGCCCTGTCAGTTTTAACAGACTGGTTGATGAAATGTCATCAGAATTGGAGGACTTCAGAGCCGAAAGTCTGTTGGCTGCCGCGCTCACGTTATGCGTCGGTCCAACTACGACGATAAAGGGACTATTATTTCGTGAATTTCGAATCATAAAATATATTGTTGAATCAATATTTTGTTGTCATATGACTAATTGCGTCAATATATTGCCGTCTAATAAGTGGGATAACGTAGAATGAGGTGGTTAAAAACATGGAAGATGCCCAGACAGGATCATGGTCTTGATTTTGCTTTCCATGATAATAACCGCCTTGTACTGCATCATCCCTTCCATATACCACTGTTTCGGTTAATATCTACTTTAAGTCCTAGGCTAGAAGCCTAAAATGGAGATTCTAAAATTTTAGACTAGTAAAGACCATGTTTAACACCAGTTAACGATCAAGCTAACGTCAGCTACGGGCAAATTATATTTTTACATATTAATCACAGCACAGCATGGTCACTGTTGCAACCACTTACTAAGTTGTGGTTAGTTTTTTTTTTTTTTTTTTTAGCTATATAAAGTATTCACTGTGAAAAAAAAAAAAAAAACCTTTGCTAGCATCTGAATCACACTGACAAACGCTAGCTCGTCGAACAAGGTTCACAGCAACTCCGTTCAGAATGAGTTATTAAGTTGAAATTCAACTGCTTCACTTACTGTTTGTGGTGTGGACTGCGCCGGTGGAAGGATGCCCTGAAGTGCAGCCCGCACGCCGGCGATAACCGCCCTCTCCAGCTCACTATTGGACGAGCCCGCCATTCCTCTCCGTCTTCTCTTCTCCTCTCCTCATCCGCTGAGCAGCAGTCGGTGGTGTGGGCGGGGCCGCGTGATCTGAGGTTGTCGCAAGGAAGGTGGACGCCCACCCTTATTGGCATATCTTCGAAACATTTAGCTCACACATTTAGATTTAGATTTAGATTTAGATTTAGATTTAGATTTAGATTTAGCATTTAGATTTAGCATTTAGATTTAGCATTTAGATTTAGATTTAGATATAACATTTAGATTTAGATTTAGCATTTAGATTTAGATATAATATTTAGATTTAGATTTAGCATTTAGATTTAGATATAACATTTAGATTTAGATTTAGCATTTAGATTTAGATATAATATTTAGATTTAGATTTAGCATTTAGATTTAGATATAATATTAAGATTTAGATTTAACATTTAGGTTTAGATTTAAGATTTAGATTTATATTTAATTTTTAGGTTTGGATTTTAAGATTTAGGTTTATATTTAAAATTTAGATTTAGATTTAATATTTAGGTTTAGATTTAAGATTTAGATTTAAGATTTATATTTATATTTAATATTTAGATTTAATGTTTAGATTTAGATTTATTTTACAAGTGTACACATTTTTAACAATTATAGAAAACATTCTGTTTGACTTAAATTTCTGTGTCAAATTAAAGAAAAATTAGCTAAATGTGAGGAAAGTGAGCTAAATGTTCAAAATTTGTTGGCTGAAAAACAGAAGCTGAACTTTTACATTCGGCACCCAATAGTTTATTCTCTCTCTCTCTCTCTCTCTCTCTCTCTCTCTCTCTCTCTCTC